>NC_069469.1:29339641-29362331 GCF_026875155.1 Cherax quadricarinatus | reverse complement strand
TTCCCGAAAAGTGGGCCCTTAGAAAAGGATTGTGATGTCCCCCGTGGTTGTTTAATAATTTATCGGGGGTTGTAAGAGAAGTAAATGCGAGGGTCTTGGCAAGAGGCGGGAGTTAAAGATAAGAAATCACACATAAAGTGGGAGTTGTCACAGTTGCTCTTTGCTGATGACACTGTGCTCTTGGGAGATTCTTGAAGAGAAGTTGCAGAGATTGGTGGATGAATTTGGTAGGGTGTGCAAAAGAAGAAAATTAAAAGTGAATACAGGAAAGAGTAAGGTTATGAAGATAACAAAAAGATTAGGTGATGAAAGATTGGATATCAGATTGGAGGGAGAGAGTATGGAGGAGGTGAATGTATTCAGATATTTGGGAGTGGACGTGTCAGCGGATGGGTCTATGAAAGATGAGGTGAATCATAGAATTGATGAGGGGAAAAGGGTGATGGCGCACTTAGGAGTCTGTGGAGGCAAGAACTTTGTCCTTGGAGGCAAAGAGGGGAATGTATGAGAGTATAGTTTTACCAACGCTCTTATATGGTGTGAAGCATGGGTGATGAATGTTGCAGTGAGGAGAAGGCTGGAGGCAGTGGAGATGTCATGTCTGAGGGCAATGTGTGGTGTGAATATATGCAGAGAATTCGTAGTTTGGAAGTTAGGAGGAGTGTGGGGATTATCAAAACTGTTGTCCAGAGGCTGAGGAAGGGTTGTTGAGGTGGTTCGGACATGTAGAGAGAATGGAGCGAAACAGAGTGACTTCAAGAGTGTATCAGTCTGTAGTGGAAGGAAGGCGGGTAGGGGTCGGCCTAGGAAAGGTTGGAGGAGGGGGTAAAGGAGGTTTTGTGTGCGAGGGGCTTGGACTTCCAGCAGGCATGCGTGAGCGTGTTTGATAGGAGTGAATGGAGACAAATGGTTTTTTAATACTTGACGTGCTGTTGGAGTGTGAGCAAAGTAACATTTATGAAGGGTTCAGGGAAACCGGCAGGCTGGACTTGAGTCTGGAGATGGGAAGTACAGTGCCTGCACTCTGAAGGAGGGGTGTTAATGTTGCAGTTTAAAAACTGTAGTGTAAAGCACCCTTCTGGCAAGACAGTGATGGAGTGAATGATGGTGAAAGTTTTTCTTTTTCGGCCACCCTGCCTTGGTGGGAATCGCCAGTGTGATAATAATAAAAAAAAATAATAGGCCCAATCACTGGGCCCCAAAGTTTTGATAGCTGAACAAGTTACAGAGTAATGACACCATTCACACTTCTACACCTAATCACAATTGCAATGAGTTTATTAATGCAAATATTATCTTTATTTACAGTGAGCAAATACAGGGTATTTTTTCCAGATGGTTAGTAATATACCACTGTGGATAAAAATACTTTGAGATATCTGGAACATTTCTGAGTGGGTTGGCTCTGAATTCATTAATTTGATCACATTCCAGTACTTAATGATGCAAGGTGTGACAATAGTCCATCTGGCAAAGTTTACATATCATAAGAGTGACTAAAATACTGGGAGTAAGGGGCTAGTAACCCTTTCTCCTGTATAATTTTTTTTTTTAACACGTCAGTCATTTCCCACCAAGGCAGGGTGACCCAAAAAGTTAGATAAACCCAAAAAAGACAGTAGAAACTTTCATCATCATTCAACACTTTCACCATCACTTACACATAATCACTGCCTTTGCATGAGGCGCTCAGATACAACAGTTTAGATGTCCCTCCAAATTGCCAATATCCCCCCTTTATAGTATAAATTAATAATAATAGCATATAAACTACTAAATTTAAAAAGAAACACTTTTGTTTTTCTTTTTAGATGACCCTGCTTGGTGGGTATGGCCAGTTCATTGAAAAAAAATTTTTTTTGCTACAGCTTTGCTAAGTAATACCATTATTACAGATTGTTTATGAAAACACTGCTTAAACCACTGGACAAATTAAAAATGTTCACATGAAAAACAGCTAGTTCATCCTATAGGGCTTAAAGAAGTTAAACAAATCGCTCAGTTTTTTTTTTTACCATATTAGCCATTTTCCACAATGATAGATGACCAAAGAGAACATTGCTTCACTATCATTATTTAATACCATCTGCAAAAATGCCTTCTGAATTGCAACATACACACCCATCTTCAGCAGTGTGAGCACTGTTACTTCCCACCCAGTTAACCAGGTTTCCTGGAATCCCTCCATTTCATGTACTTGCTCACACCCCAACAGCAAGTTATCAGAAAACCACAAATCTGATGTCACAGTGGTGGAAGTTAAGCTCAGTGTTCCCATCTTCAGGGTTTAGCTTTGTAATATCAGTATTTCATTTTTTTTGTAAAGTAAGCTACATACATATGTGAATTAATGCACCTACTGTACTTTTAAAAAATTGCTAAAATAATTTACATTGAACAAATTCTAATTTTACTCTTAAGAATACATGAATCAGAGACTCAATGATTCATTAATTTATTTGCTTATTCTTTCATTATAACTTATTTGAGGAGTTAAGATACAACAATTACTGACCAAAGAATCTATGGTAAGGAGGGGAGGGAAAGGCCGATTTTAGGAAGGACAGAAAGATATAGGAACTAGATGTTGAGTAGATAATACGAGGAGGAGAAAAGATAGTGGCCCTTCCGCTTGATGTATAACTTGAGCTTCTATCCGTTCAGCTAGATGAGTGGCAAGCAAAGCCATGTATACATACACAGGCTTCAAATGCCCCAACATCTGTCAACCAAACTGTACATACACCCACTAGTGCAGCTGATTCGTATATGTTAGTGGCTAGAAGCACAGACAGATGTGTAATATGACTTTCTCACAAAAGTTCCTACATACTTATTTTTTGGCATACACAATGATGTTTTTAAGCGATGTAATGTAAACATTAGTAAACAACTGCTAAAGTGTACCCTAAGCTTACCTAACCTGACCTTGACCATACAAGGGGCAGGATGAATTTTCCAAGACTTTTTGTGGAAAAAAGTGCGAGCTTATATGCGGAAAATGTGGTATATGCAGAGGTGTTCAGAAGGGGGAGGGGGCACCCCAGGTTACACCTTTAGGGGGTGACACCATCGAGCTTAAAGAAGGTAGACACTAATGCCCCAAAACAGGCTTGCACCAACATAGAGAAGAATCGTCATTTCTATATAGCCTATTTTATATAACAAAGTACAAATACGGCCTATACATGTATAGGGAAAAATCATTGATTTTGAGATGTGACAGATGATTTTGCATAACTGAAGGCAAGGAATGTAAGATCAGATTTACTAGATGTTACCTGTACTCGAGGTCAAATCGGACTAGTGTGTTTTCTCTGATATTGCAATGTTTTTCATTATTTTTCAAGTTTTTTTTTTTATTTTTGTTTTTGTATTGTTGAGGATGAAAAAATGTAGGATCTGTTGGCTATTACTTCAAGTGGTATTTGAGTTTATGTTTCCTCATTATTACTAAGTTATTATTTTATCAATTAATTAAAGTGGAAGTATTCTCCTGTTCAGTTTATGGGCCCCCCTTAAAACGTTCACATTGATAAACATTAGTCATGATCATGCAGTAGTGACATAACTGAAGTTTACCCCCTCATACTCCCACCCTTGAATTTCATGGGGGTATGACAACCAATGATGCTGCCCAGGTTGGACACTAGAGATTCCGTCCGGGGACACCAACTCTAGCGGACGCCTCTGGGTATATGTACTTTGAGAAATTATTAAGTTAAGTTTGTGGTATATCCAGGCTGGGAAGCCATCAATATAACATAAAATGTATTCATTAAATTTTGAGTAAATTTACTTGGCAGATTACAGTAATAAATCTAATAAAACTACTAGCAAAATTCAACGTTATCAAACATAATCCGCATTATGGAGAAGAAACTTGCTGTGACGTTTAGGGTCTGACTAAACCACTAACAGTTTGACTAGTTTATGGTCCAAATTGGATCAAAAATTTCATCACAAGTTTGTCTCCTTGTGTGCGTTTATTTGATGTAGTGGTAACGGTATTGTGCCTTTTTATTCTTTCTCAATGTATCTTTAAGAAATTCCATTTAATTACAATGAGTAATTAAAATTAACTAATGTTCACTTAGCTACCTCCACTTTGCTTAAAAAAAATTACTAAATAACTGTGCGTCTAGTCTCTGTAGTGTCGTGAACATAGTAATTCTTTTACAGTGAACAAACTTGATTGATTGTTGATTTAGTTGATCAGATGCACTGCCTGCTGATGACCTTTTTTGTGCCTTAAAACAATATTTTAATAATGTAAAACTCCATTTTCATACCACGAATAATAAGGTTGTGTGATTGCATGGACAGTGTCTGACTGGAACAATTCAATCTTACCGCCCACTGGTAACAGTTTTTATTACACTCAATTTTTGCTTTAGTAGACTTTACAAATGGCATGGATTTCAGTTAGTCTTGGCTGGCGTGAACAATGGGTAGCTTCTTGCTATTGAAACATCCGGCATATTGCAGGTAGTTTGCAATCAACGACCTGCAGCTGGAGATAATATAGAAGGAATATCTCAGATCACAGCAAGCCTCTTACTTGGTATATTCCCTCTGCATGGAGTATAAGAGAAAAACATTAAATTATGGACCAAAAATTCACCAATGCATTATACTCATAATCATTTTCCTAAGACCCACATCTGAATAATTATTTTGCATTACTTCTGATGAAAATATAATGTAAAATAAATGGAACAGCTTTACAGCACCTCATTTTACAGTGTTCGTACTGCTGTGGTTTTTCAGTTAGTATATCCAAATCTTCTTTATTCAGACTTCCTACAATAAATATATTCACCATTCACTATAAGCTATGGAGTGAAAATATTTTAAGGCATTAAAGTCTGTACTGTACATATATGCATTTTTTAGGCAGCTCTGTTGCTCACATTAATATCTTCTTTCAACTTTCTTTCAACAAACGGCCATATCCCCCAAGGCGAGTGACACAAAAAGAAAAACAAACGTTTTATTTTTAAATTTAGTAATTTCTACAGGGAGAAGGGGTTACTACCCCTACAACATGGCATGCTTACAGAGGACAATTCTATTCCACTTCCCCATGGAAGATAAGAGGAAATAAACAGAATAAGAACTAGTAAGGAGAAACAGAAGCAACCCAGAGGGTGTGCATATATATGCCTGTACATGTATGTTTTACACAAAGCAGGAAAGAGTTATAAGAGAGCAGAGTATATGGAGGAGTAAAAGAAAGGTGAAGTGAGTGGTGAGAGGAGTTGCAACAGGAGGAGTGAGCAGATGAAGAGTGGGAGAGGCACAGTCAAGACATTTTAATGAAAATAAGAAACAATTTGGAGTGGAGTTAAACTAGTTAAGAAAAGTCTAGGGAAAGTATGGATTTGTCCGTTTAAAACAGAGTAGGGGAGATAGTAGATGGGGAGAGGGGAGGTATTGTGGTAGATGGCTGAGAATATTTTGAGGAACTTAAATGTTGAGGAATAAAGGGAGGCGGTTCAATATCATGCACTGGCCAAGTGAGGTATACCATCTTTTTAGGCAGTGAAGAAGGGCAGAATGTAAGTGTGGTGGAGGTACGTGAGGATTACGTAGAACGAAAAAGGGGGTAACACGCAGCTGGAATGATGGGATCATGACACAGAAACTGTTTAAAAGCAGGGTGGGCTATAGTGTAGGAGTGGTTGGAACTTTTGTTTAATAAATTATGAAGAGGGGAGGACTACCTAGGGAGTGTGCGGAGAAGCATGTTATGAGTCCCTTTATATAAAGGGAAAGGGGACAAAAGAGATTGTGAAAATTACAGAGGAATAAGATTACTGAGTATACAGGAAGTTTACGTAGAGTTATAATTGAAAGAATTAGTGGTTAAGACAGAATGTAGAATTGCGGATGATCAAGGAGGCTTCAGAGTGGGTAGGATAATGGGTAAGATCCAAGTGTTTACATTAGAAATCATATATGTGATGAGTCTTTAGCTAAAGGTAGGAGGTTTTATTGCATTTATGGATTTAGGAAAAGGCATATGATAGAGTGGATAGAGGAGCAGCATGTGGCAGATGTTGCAAGTTTTGGAATAGGTGGTAAGTTACTAAATGCTGTAAAGAGTTTTTATGCGGATAGGAGGCTCAGGATAGGGAGTTGTAGAGAGAAGGGAGAATATCTCCCGGTAAAAGTAGGTCTTAGTCAGGGATGGGTCATCGTCCATGGTTGTTTAATATATTATAGATGGGTTGTAAAAAGAAGTAAATGCTAGCGGATTGTTCGGGTGGAGAGGGGTGGGATTAAATTATGGGGAAAATCAATTTCAAAATGGGAATGACACAGTTACTTTTTGCTAGATGATACTGTGCTTATGGGGAGATTCTAAAGAAATTGCAAAGGTTAGTGGATGCGTTTGAGAATGTGGTTGTTAAAGGTAGGAAAGATGAAAGTAGTGAACATAGAAAAGAGTAAGGTGACTGAGGGTATCAAATGATTTAGATAAAGAAAAATTTTGGATATCAAATTGGGGAGGAGGAAGTATGAGAAGAAATGAATGTTTCAGTACTAGGGAAGTTGACGTGTCGGCGGATGGATTTATGGAAGGATGAGGTTAATCATAGAATTGATGAGGGAAAAAAAGGTGAGTGAGTGGTGCGTTGAGGTATATGTGGAGTCAAAAAACGTTATCTATGGAGGCCAAAGAAGGGAAATGTATGAAAGTATAGTAGTACCAACACTCTTTATGGATGTGAAAGCTTGGGTGGTAAATGCCAGCAGCGTGGAGACGGTTGGGGCAGTGGAGATTGTCTGTTAAGGGCAATGTGTGGTGTAAATATTATGCAGAAAATTCAGTGCTGTGGAATTGTGTGGAGAAGGTGTGGAGTTAATAAAAGCATAGTCAGAGGCAGAAGAGGGGTGTTGAGGTGGTTTGGTCATTTAGAGGAATGGATCAAAGTAGAATGACATGGGAAGCATAATAAACTCTATGGGGTAGGAAAGAGGGGGTAGGGGGTCGCCTCGAACGGGTTGGAAAGACGGGGTAAAGGAGGTTATAGGTTTTGTGGGCGAGGGGCTTGGGCTTCAGCAAGCGTGTATGAGCGTGTTAGGATAGGCGTGAATGGATACTTTGGGATGTCGATCGTTGGAGTGTGCCAGGTTATATTTAGTGTACGGGATTCGGGAAACGGTTATTTTCTTATAGTCGGACTTTGAGGTCCTGGAATGGGAAGTTACAATGCCTGCACTTTAAAGGAGGGGTTTGGAAAATTGGCAGTTTGGAGGGTTATGTTGTGTATCTTGATTAGTATATGCTTCAAAACTGTTGTATTCTGAGCACCTCTGCAAAAGCAGTGATAATGAGTGAGTGTGGTGAAAGTGTTGAATGATGATTGAAAGTATTTTTTCTTTTTGGGGATTTTCTTTCTTTTTTTTTTTTTGGATCACCTGCTCGTTGGGAGACGACAACTTGTTGAAAACAAAAAAAAAAACTGGAAATTTATAGGTAGTAAGGTTGGTGAAACAGCAACACAGGAAAGTTTGCCATCCTGCAAGTGGGGTAAAATGAAAAGCCTGTAATTGTTTTAATGATGGTAGATTGCTGTGTCTTTTTTCTGTCTCACAAACATGCAAGATTTCAGGTACTTCTGCTATCTTCTATTACACTTAGGTCACACTACACCTACATGTACAAAGAATATATATACACACCCCTCTGGGGTTTCTTTCTATTTTCTTTTTAGTGTTGTTCATGTTTATTTTCCTCTTACCTCCATGGGGAAGTGAACAGAAATTCTTTCCTCCGTAAGCCATGGTGTTGTAAGAGGCCGGCTAAAATGCCGGGGCGCAAGGTTGTAACCTTCTCCTGTATAAATTACTAAATTAAAAAGAGAAACTTTCATTTTTCTTTTTGGGCTACCCTGCCTTGGTGGGATATGGCCGGTTTGTTGGAAAAAAAAAAAACATGTATGTATAGTGTGACCTAAGTGCAAGAAGAAGTACCAAGACCTACTGAAATTTTGCATGTTTTGAGGAGAGAAACGACACCGCAATCATACCACCATGTTTTACTAACTTAGCAGGACGGTAGTACCTCCCTGGGCGGTTGCTGTCTACCGGCCTACTACCTAGGCTCGCATAATATATGATAGCGTAAACATGTTATCAGACTTTTATATGCATTTGTAAGTGAAAAAAAGCTGTTTCACTTTACAGAGATTTTTACTCTTACAGCAGTACGTAAGAACCTAACCTGTTTGTACATGTGCTACTCCTGTATATATCGTGACTGATCAAGGGTGTGACAAAACTGTAGCTACATCGCCCAAAGACAAACACAAGACACAAAACCTCTATGACAACCCTCCCGTGTCCGACTCAATTTAAGCAAAAAATAATGCACATAAAAAAGGCCCCCAGATCTTGAATTTCATTGCCTGGAACTCGAGATCTCCTGTCAGCTAAACTGATTCAGAATATGTTAATAGTACCTCATCTCTCACTAATTACCAGCTAAGTCAAACAAAGCCAGCTCATCCAACTCTGTCCCTGTTCTTCTTCCAGTCTTCCTTCAACTCCCATAGAAAATTGTTATATATCTTGTCCCATTATAGTTCTACTGTAACTAAATAACTTCCCATATCTTCACCATCTCTCTTCAGTCACTCCAAAAAACTGAAAATCACTGAACCAGTTCTAAATCATAAGTCATACTTTTAATATTTTACTAACTGTTCATTAGCTACCTTCCTTATTGTTCATATGATTGTATTTAACTGCATAAGAAACCATACTTAATAATCTATGTCTAATTCTTAAATCTTCAAGCATTAGAATTAGTTTGTCAGAAATGCACTACATATTAGTGACTTTCTTCTGTGCCTAACAATGTTTTATAGCATGTAAGCTACAGAATCTGTACTTCATACAAAGAAATAATCTGAATTTGAATAATTGAATAGAAAACAGGGAACCATTCAAAAGAATGGAAATTTATGCAAAACTAATGTTCCAATTTAATGTCAATATCATTTTCCAAGGGTTTAACTAAATCATAAAAGATCCCAACATTCTTCTAGGAGACTGGTTGGTCTATACAAAGGTGATGGGAATACTTACGTATAAGTATGATTCACCAACAAGGGATTTGAACTCGGGCCAATGTAGTTGGTGTTGTTGAACTTGTTGACACACAAATCCTTATAGCCCAAATTACTCTTCCGTCTGTTCTCACAGTAATCTATCATATATGCATGACGGATTGGCTGCAGCACTGTGAAAACTGGCATTCACTACTTTCACAACATTCTGGAGGAAAAAATAAATCCAACTACGTACAGTGGTTAACCTCAGGATAGACACAGGCACAAAACTTGCAACAATTATGAAAGTGTATTATATGTAAGGCTTTTGTAGTGTATTTTTGGGTGGTCTGAAACGGATATTAATCTAAATTAACATTATTCTTATGGGAACAATTCGTTCGGTATAAGCACTCGAGAGCCTTCTGGAACAAAATAAGTTTGTTCCCAAGGTACCAACTGGTACAATCAATAATATTTTTTACATTAGAGTGAACTATTTTATGACATTTAAACTGTTCATATCTGGGGGGTGCCTCAGTAAAGACAGTGATTAGGTGTGAATGATGGCGGAAAGTGTTATCCTTTTTTGGGTCACCCTGCCTCAGTGGGAGACAGCCAATGTGTGAACAAGATTTTTTTAACACGCTGGCTGTCTCCCCCTGAGGAGGGTAACCCAAAAAGAAAAACCACCAACATTCACTATCCACTGTATTCAGAGGCAATCAGATATCCCAAACCTCTCGAATCGTATTAACTTAATAAAATTCTCAAAACCTTTCAATTCTTCCCATAAACCAACACTAATTTTTCACATTTACATTACCCTTTTCCTTATTTGTGAAGTCAGAGTTTATTTGAGAAGCACAGCTTCACTTTATCCAACTTTAATGGGGATTCTCTGCATGAAACATGAAATTCTGAAGCTGTACTTCACAGCGGTACCTAATTCCCAGTAGGTGCTCTAAGGAGTACCTCTAGTGAAGTACCTAATTACTTGGAGTTATCTAAAGGATGTACAAAACTAGGACTGTTACCTAAACCCACTAGAAGGTACTCTAAAGGAGTACAAACTAGAGATGTACCTCATTATCTGCAGGTATTCAAAGGAGTAAAAAACTAGTGACCGTACCTAATCACTAGAGCGGTTCTTTAAAGGGTACAAACTAGTGACTGTATCTTACCACTAGAAGGTACTCTAAAGGGGCTGCCTTCTAGAGCAGAGGGCCAACCTCACACATGCTGAAAGTTTTACACTACATACTCCCTGTTCAATACACCCACTCTGAAAGTCTAAAGTTGACTGGAAGAGGAGGTTTGGCTTTAAATGGGAAATTCAGAGGAAAAAAATGAAACATAAATCCAAGCAATTACTAGAAGTTATAGTCTTGTTGCGGCATCTGTGCATAGTTTGAAATTTTTACCTTAAACATACAAGAAATAATAAATATTAAGCTAAACTGTAATCACCTCAATTACATTCTCAAGGAAATAACAAAAGCTATGAGCAAATGATGTTTTTTATGCAGCATGTGTATAATGGACAATATAGTACAATGTTACCTCAGGATACGAACAGCTCAAAGAAAACTCGAACATTATGTTTTTATGTAGTGCTTATGTAGTGTATTTTGGGGGTCTGAAATGGATAACTCTAAGTTACCACTATACCGTATGGGAAAAAATTCATTCAGTATCGGCACTCGCACAGCCTCCTGGAACGAATTAAGTTCATATCCTGAGGTACCACATTCTAAGCTGTATAATATACACACAAGCTACATGTATCCATACATAGTATTGTACAGTGGAACCTCAAAAATCGAACGCTCCCAAACGACCATTATGTAAGTGTCTTTTTGTAGTGCTTTTATAAGGTGTATTTGAGGGTCTGAAATGACTATCTAATTTACTTATTCTGATGGGAATAACTTCATCGGTTAAAGCACTTGAAACAGCTTCAGGCCAAAGAAAGTTCGATATTTGACGGGTTTCCACTGTATATATTTTTTAACACGTCAGGCTGTTTCCAATGAGGCCAGGGCGACCCAAAAAGAAAGAAAAACCATTCATCATTCAAATACTTTCACCATCCTACTACAATCATCCACTGTCTTTTGCAGAGACGCTCGAAACAACAGCTTAGACATCCCTCCAACCTCCAATATCCCAAAACTCCTCCTTTATAGTCATATAGTCATTAAAGTTCAACCATGCTCCCAAAAGCAACACAAAAAAGGACCAATGATGTCTCAATTTACAATACTGTGCTGAAGATTGCCAAACCAAGTACTCATTACTTCAAAAAACTGGATGTTCCAAAAAATTTTTTTCATTGTTTTGCATATTAAATTGTAATCCAGTGACCCGTGTTTTAACGATTTTTTTCACTCCAGAAGTAAGTTAGGTGCAGTACTGACGAATTTGTCCCATAAGAATATTTGTGAAGTAGATTAGTCCATTTAGACCCCCAAACATACCGTACAGAGCACTTACATTAAATACACTTACATAATTGGGTCGCATTCGGAGGTGATCGTTATGCTGGGGTCCACTTTACTTCATATTGTAAATTGTTCTATTGTAAAACTGTATGTTCAAAATTGCACTGTTCCAAATTTCATCGTTTTAAATACTCAATTGTACTTCTATTGTAAATTGTTTAACTTGTTCTATTGTCATCACTGTAATTCACCTTAAGACCATTTAAATCTGTTATTGTCTAATTAAATCTCTAATTTATTTTAAGTTTGCCCGCAATGCTCTGCATACAAGGGGCTTTTGGCCATGTACACTCAACTATTATATTCTTGTACAACTATGAAGGATGAGGTTAATTCATTAGATTGATGAAGGAAAAAAAGGCGAGTGGTATGCGTTTGAGGATATTGTGGAGCCAAAAAACGGATATCTATGGGTTTTCGAGGCAAAGAAGGGAATGTATGAAAGATTATAGTAGTACCAACACTTTTATATGGGTGTGACGCTTGGGTTGTAAATGTGCAGGAGGGAGACAGATAGGGCCGTGGAGATGTTCTGTCTAAGGGCATGTGTGGTGTGAAGATTATGCACGGAAAATTCGGAGTTTGTGGCAAATTAGGAGAAGGTGTGGGGTTACTAAAGTATTAGGTCGGAGGTCTGAAGAGGAGCTGTTGGGTGGTTGGTCATTTAGAGAGAATGGATCAAAGGAGAATGACATGGAAAGCGTTTATAATCTGTAGGGGAAGAAGGCGGGGTAGGGGTCATCTCGAAAAGGGTGGAGGAGGGGTAAGGCGGTTTTGTGGGCGAGGGGCTATGGATTCCAGCAAGCATTGCGTGAGTGTGTTAGAGAGGAGTGAATGGAGAAGAAAGGTATTTGCGGAACTGACGAGCTGTTGGAGTGTGAGCGGGTTTATATTTAGTGAAGGGATTTCAGGGGAAACCAGTTATATTATATAGATGGGACTTGGAGTCCTGCGAAAATGGGAAGTTACAATGCTGCACTTAAAAGGAGGGGTTTGGGATATTGGCAGTTTGGAGGGATATGTTGTGTATCTTTATATGTATATGCTTCTAACTGGTGTAGTTCTAGAGCACCTTTGCACAAAACAGTGAAATATGTGTGAGTGAGGTGAAAGTGATAAATGATGAAAGTCTTTTCTTTTTGGGGATTTCTTTCGTTTTTGGGTCCACCCTGCACGGTGGGGCGACGGGCCGACTTGTTGAAAAAAAAAAATGCATACATATTTTAGCTTCTTGCATTAGAAGTTGAGGACAGCCCTCATATTCCTGTTGCATGCACTATAAGAAAGGTCTCATAGGGAATCAGGGATACCTTTTTCAGTTCAAAATAAAAACATAAAATTTTGTTCCATCTATGGTATATATCCTAATGGTTTTTACAGCATGTCTAAATTGAAACTGAATGTAAAATTTTTTACATTAATTTCATAAGTACTATTACCACAAGCATAAACGAGAAAAATGCGCTATTACACTTACTGGCCAATGATACGCCCTTCATCAGACAGCAGTTCGAAGCCTGAGCTGTCCATCACGATGTTAGTGTCATGATGTTTGACACTAAAACCCAGCCCTGGACGTGTTGTAACCTTCACCCACCAGGTCATAGTCCCCTCCTGAAGGCAAACATGGAGACAAGGCGTTATCGTTATAGACAGTTTGTATTTCGGGTAATGCGACACGTGTACAACTAATGTTGGCATTTTATTGTGAAACGTTTTGTGTTTCCAGGAGCTTTGTCAAGCCATTATGTCTGACTATAATCCTGGAGAGAGAACGTTGCCACTATAAAATGTCACATTAGTTACACTTGTGTTCTTTTACTTTAACTTATCCAGTAATTCTATCAACCTTAATACAGCATAAAAGATGTTTTCAAGATTAAGGTTAAACAAACTGAAAAAAAAAGTTAATAGACACAGTTGAGAGAAATGTCCATCATGAAGAGTGTCTTATGCTAACTGATGAAAGGCTCTTGTTCCATGGAATTTATATCTATGTGCCCAGTCTCACCCTAACCGATCAGAGCTTTGCTAAATGAATTAAAAAACATGAGCACAGTTGATAGCTATATTGAAGAAGTTATTAGATGTAGGGAATGCAGTCCGAGAGAAACAACAATAAAAACATTAAAAATTATACAGCCTGTTCTCACTTAATGACGGAGTTCCTTTCCTAATACAGTGGACCCCCGCATAATGATCACCTCCGAATGCGACCAATTATGTAAGTGTATTTATGTAAGTGCGTTTGTACGTGTATGTTTGGAGGTCTGAAATGAACTAATCTACTTCACAACATTCCTTATGGGAACAAATTCGGTCAGTACTTGCACCTGAACATACTTCTGGAGGTGAAAAAAATATCGTTACCCGGGGGGTCCACTGTACACTTGGTAAAACGAATTCGTTGCTAAGTGAGGAGCATAGTATACTGGTCTGGTTTTGTGTCAACTATTTTTTATTAATTATTTTAATGTCACCTTTGCACTATTTATTAACATTTCTGTTTATAGTAGTGGATGAAATTGTACTAAAAAGGATAGAGACAATCAGCTCTAATATTACATTATTTATTACTTAGGTATGCAATACTGGTCAGAGAACCGTCAATATAATAACAGTTTCAGATGAGTCCGATACATTGGTTAAACGAGTACATCATTAAATGAGGAGTGGCTGTATAAGTAAAAAACAATTTAAGGCAGAGACAACACAAACACGCTCATCTTCTGTGTCTACAAGCAACGATACATACAAGAAAATTAAAGAGGCCCACCTTTGAAAACATACCAAGCGAAAGTGAATTCTTGCCGTTGCAGTAGTGTTGAGCACCTCGTCGCGAAATATATTATAAACAAACACCCGCCACTTTTAAAAAACAGAGGTCTAAAACCTGTTAAAAAAGCAAAAAATATTATTCAACTACTTTTTATTCATCCCTTTGTTCTCATTGAATTAACATCAGCCTCTGCTCGCTTTAATGTATTATAAGTGTAGAATTTTTAAATTTCCTTGGAATTTAGAAATGGCCCCCAAAATGAGGAGGAAACATTATCACCAGCATTCACTTGATTGTGTGGTCTTGCTGGAGGTGTGTTGAGATCACAGTTCAGCTGATCATCGGAAGTGTAACATCGCAAGCCCTCTTCAGAGTGCATGCTCTGTTTCCCACACCAGGACTTAGTCTGGCTTACTGTTCCCTGAATTCTTTGTATATGGTACCTCCATAAGCCACGATGGGATGTCGTAGAGGTGCTAAAATGCCGGGGCAAGGGGCTAGTAACCCTCTCCTGTATATATTACTAATTTACAAGGATAAACTGTCGTTTTTTTGTTTTGGGCCACCCAGCCTCAGTGGGATACGGCTGGTACGTTGAAAGAAGAGGTATGTGTGTGTGTACTCACCTAATTGTGGTTGGCAGGGGTCTGAGACTCAGCTCCTCGCCGCCTCTTCACTGCGTGCTACTCAGGTCCTCTCTCCCTGCTCCATGAGCTTTATCATACCTCATCTGAAAGCTATGTATGGTTCCTGCCTCACTGCCTCACTTTTAGGCTATTCACTTCCTGGCTACTCTATGACTTGAAGAAAACTTCCTTAACTCCTTTTTGATCATCTGGTCTTCAAGCTTCCAATTTGTGAGCGCTTGTTCCTGTTAGTCCCCTCTGGACATCCTGTCTCTGTCCCCCTTGTCTATTCATGCAGTATTGTATGTCAGTATCATGTCTCCCAACCCTCCTGTTCTCCTGTCGTTGTACGGCGATTTCTCTTAACTTTCTTCGAGGTCATTCCCCTTAGCTCTGGAACTAACCTTGTCGCAAACCTTTGCACTTCTCTAATTTTCTTGATGTGCTTGATCATAAGTGGGTTCCAACAGGTGCTGCATATACTCCAGTATGGGGCCTGACGCTACACGGTGTACAGTGTCTTGAAAGATTTCCTTGACAAGGTATTGGAACGCTATTCTCGGTTGCCAGGCGCCCATATGCTGCAGCAAGTTATTGGTTGATGTGTGGGTCGGAGGACTGCTCGATGTTATACTCACCCCAAAATCTTTCTCCTTTGAGTGAGGTTTCAGTCTTTGGCCACCTAGCTATATCCGTCTGCGGTCTTCTTTGCCCATACCCAATCTTCATGACTTTGCTTTGGCAGGGTTAATTCGAGAAGCCAGTTGCAGTGACCAGGTGCCCAGGCCTGTCCAGGGTCTCTTTGAGTCCTATCTGATCCTCATCTGATTTAATTCTCCTCATTAACTTCACATCATCTGCAAACAGGGACACTTCTGAGTCTAATCCTTCCATCATGTCATTCACATATGTGTGTGTGTGTGTGTTATGTGGTGTGTGGGTGTGTGTGTGTGTGTGTGTGTGGGTGTTTGTGTGTGTGTGTGTGTGCGCATGTGCGTGTGTGTGTATGCATGTGTGTATGCATGTGTGTGTATGTGTGTGTATGCATGTGTGTATGTGTGTGTGTATGCATGTGTATGCATGTGTGTGTATGCGTGTGTGTGTATGCATGTGTGTATGCGTCCTCTGTGTTATGGTGTGTATGTGTGTTATGCATGTACTCACCTAATTGTACTCACCTAATTGTGGTTGCAGGGGTCGAGACTCAGCTCCTCTTCACTGATCGCTACTGGGTCCTCTCTCTCTCTGCTTCCTGAGCTTTGTCATACCTCTCTTAAAACTTGTAAGGTTCCTGCTCCACTACTTCACTTGCTAGGCTATTCCACATGGTGCTACTCATGACTGATGAAATACAGTGGACCCCGGATAACGAACTTTTTTCATTCCAGTAGTATGTTCATTCAGGTACAAGGATCGACCGATTTTTTCCCATAAGAATATTGTAAGTAGATTAGCCCATTTCAGAACCGAAACATACACGTAGAAACCGCACTTCACATAAATACACTTAATAATGGTCGCATTTGGAGGTGATCGTTATGCGGGGCGTCCACTGTCTTCCTAATGTCCCTGTGACTCGTCTGAGTCTTCAGCTTCCAGTTGTGACCCTTGTCCCTGTGTCCCTCTCTGGTAACATCCTATCTCTGTCCACCTGTCTATTCCCTGCAGTTATTTGTTTTGTCGTTATCTAGTCTCCACAGACCCTTCTGTCCTTCCAGTGCATCAGTCGATTTCCCTTAACTTTCCTCGTACGACATTCCCTTTGGCTCTGGGACTAGCCTGTTGCAAACCTTTGTACTTTCTCTAACTTCGTGACATGCTTCACCAGGTGTGGGTTCAGAATGGTGCTGCCATTCACCAGTAGGGGCCTAAATACACAGTGTCTACCGTGGTCTTGACGATTCCTAATTAGGTCATCGGAAGCTATTCTAGTTTGCAAGGCGCCCGTATTGCTGCAGCAGTTATTGTGGTTGATTTGTGCCTCCGGGTGATGTGCTCGGTGTTATGGTCACCCCATGGTCTTTCTCCTGAGTGAGGTTCTGTAGTCTTTGTCCCCTGAGCCGATTCTCTGTCTGCGTCGCTTTGCCCCTCCCCCCCAATCTTCATGACTTTGCAGTTTGGCTGGATTGAAATTCGAGAAGCCAGTTCTGGACCCACATGTCAGGGTCTCTTTGCAGTCCTGCTCATCCTCGTCCGATTTAATTTCTTCTCTTCAACTTCACTCATCTGCGAACAGGGACACTCAGTGTATATTCCCTGCCATCATGTCGTGCACATATATCAAAAATTGCACCTGGTCCTAGAATGACCCCTGTGGAAAACCCCGCTCGTAACAGGCGCCCACTGTGATACCTATTCCGTACCATGACTCGTTGCTGCCTCCCTGTCAGGTATTCCCTTATCCATTGCAGTGCCCAGTGCCTGCACTCTGAAGGAGGGGTGTTAATGTTTTCTTTGCAGTTTAAAAAAAACTGTAGTGTAAAGCACCTTCTGGCAAGGTCAGTGATGGATGTGAATGATGGTGAAAGTTTTTCTTTTTCGGGCCACCTTGTTGGTGGGAATCGGCCAAGTGTGATAATAATAAAAAAAAATAATAGGCCCAATCACTGTGGCCCCAAAGTTTTGATTAGTGAAAAGTTACAGAGGTAATGTAACCATTCACACTTCTACACCTAATCACAATTGCAATGAGTATTAATGCAAATATTATCTTTATTTCCAGTGAGCAAATACAGGGTATTTTTTCCAGCCTGGTTAGTTATATACCACTGTGGAATAAAAATACTTTGAGATATCTGGAAACATTTACTGAGGGGTTGGCTTCCTGAATTCATTAATTTGATCACTTTCCAGTTCTTAATGATGCAAGGTGTGACAATCGTCCATCAGGCAAAGTTTTACATATCATAAGAGTGGGACTAAAATACTGGGCGTAATGGGTAGTACCCTTTCTCCTGTATAATTTTTTTTTAACACGTCAGGTCATTTCCACAAGGCAGGGTGCCCAAAAGTTAGATAAACCCAAAAAAGACAGTAGAAACTTTCATTCATCATACAACATTTCACCATCACAAACACTAATCACTGCCTTTGCTGCGGCGCTCAGATACCACAGTTTAGATGTCCCTCCAAATTGCAATATCCCCCTTTATAGTATAAATTAATACTAAAAGCATATAAACTACTAAATTTAAAACGAACCACTTTTGTTTTTCTTTTTAGTTGACCCTGCTTGGTGGGTATGGCCAGTTCATTGAAAAAAAATTTTTTTTGCTACAGCTTTGCTAAGTAATACCATTATTACAGATTGTTTATGAAAACACTGCTTAAACCACTGGACAAATTAAAAATGTTCACATGAAAAACAGCTAGTTCATCCTATAGGGCTTAAAGAAGTTAAACAAATCGCTCAGTTTTTTTTTTTACCATATTAGCCATTTTCCACAATGATAGATGACCAAAGAGAACATTGCTTCACTATCATTATTTAATACCATCTGCAAAAATGCCTTCTGAATTGCAACATACACACCCATCTTCAGCAGTGTGAGCACTGTTACTTCCCACCCAGTTAACCAGGTTTCCTGGAATCCCTCCATTTCATGTACTTGCTCACACCCCAACAGCAAGTTATCAGAAAACCACAAATCTGATGTCACAGTGGTGGAAGTTAAGCTCAGTGTTCCCATCTTCAGGGTTTAGCTTTGTAATATCAGTATTTCATTTTTTTTGTAAAGTAAGCTACATACATATGTGAATTAATGCACCTACTGTACTTTTAAAAAATTGCTAAAATAATTTACATTGAACAAATTCTAATTTTACTCTTAAGAATACATGAATCAGAGACTCAATGATTCATTAATTTATTTGCTTATTCTTTCATTATAACTTATTTGAGGAGTTAAGATACAACAATTACTGACCAAAGAATCTATGGTAAGGAGGGGAGGGAAAGGCCGATTTTAGGAAGGACAGAAAGATATAGGAACTAGATGTTGAGTAGATAATACGAGGAGGAGAAAAGATAGTGGCCCTTCCGCTTGATGTATAACTTGAGCTTCTATCCGTTCAGCTAGATGAGTGGCAAGCAAAGCCATGTATACATACACAGGCTTCAAATGCCCCAACATCTGTCAACCAAACTGTACATACACCCACTAGTGCAGCTGATTCGTATATGTTAGTGGCTAGAAGCACAGACAGATGTGTAATATGACTTTCTCACAAAAGTTCCTACATACTTATTTTTTGGCATACACAATGATGTTTTTAAGCGATGTAATGTAAACATTAGTAAACAACTGCTAAAGTGTACCCTAAGCTTACCTAACCTGACCTTGACCATACAAGGGGCAGGATGAATTTTCCAAGACTTTTTGTGGAAAAAAGTGCGAGCTTATATGCGGAAAATGTGGTATATGCAGAGGTGTTCAGAAGGGGGAGGGGGCACCCCAGGTTACACCTTTAGGGGGTGACACCATCGAGCTTAAAGAAGGTAGACACTAATGCCCCAAAACAGGCTTGCACCAACATAGAGAAGAATCGTCATTTCTATATAGCCTATTTTATATAACAAAGTACAAATACGGCCTATACATGTATAGGGAAAAATCATTGATTTTGAGATGTGACAGATGATTTTGCATAACTGAAGGCAAGGAATGTAAGATCAGATTTACTAGATGTTACCTGTACTCGAGGTCAAATCGGACTAGTGTGTTTTCTCTGATATTGCAATGTTTTTCATTATTTTTCAAGTTTTTTTTTTTATTTTTGTTTTTGTATTGTTGAGGATGAAAAAATGTAGGATCTGTTGGCTATTACTTCAAGTGGTATTTGAGTTTATGTTTCCTCATTATTACTAAGTTATTATTTTATCAATTAATTAAAGTGGAAGTATTCTCCTGTTCAGTTTATGGCCCTTAAACGTTCACATTGTTAAACATTAGTCACTGATCATGCAGTAGTGACATAACTGAAGTTTACCCCCCCTCATACTCCCACCCTTGAATTTCATGGGGGTATGACAACCAATGATGCTGCCCAGGTTGGACACTAGAGATTCCGTCCGGGGACACCAACTCTAGCGGACGCCTCTGGGTATATGTACTTTGAGAAATTATTAAGTTAAGTTTGTGGTATTCCAGGCTGGGAAGCCATCAATATAAAATAAAATGTATTCATTAAATTTGAGTAAATTTACTTGGCAGATACTGTATAAATCTAATAAAACTACTAGCAAAATTCAACGTTATCAAACATAATCCGCATTATGGAGAAGAAACTTGCTGTGACGTTTAGGGTCTGACTAAACCACTAACAGTTTGACTAGTTTATGGTCCAAATTGGATCAAAAATTTCATCACAAGTTTGTCTCCTTGTGTGCGTTTATTTGATGTAGTGGTAACGGTATTGTGCCTTTTTATTCTTTCTCAATGTATCTTTAAGAAATTCCATTTAATTACAATGAGTAATTAAACCCTTTAAAACTGCTAGCAACCCCTGCTTTCATTGGGGGATGGGCATCGTCGCAAGTCTTTTGCTTTCGTAGTGAGTGATTTTCGTGTGCAAGTTCGGTGTATGCGTGTGTGTATGCATGTGTATGCATGTGTGTGTGTGTGTGTGTGTGTGTGTATGCATGTGTGTGTATGCATGTACTCACCTAGTTGAGGTTGCAGGGGGTCGAGTCCAAGCTCCTGGTCCCACCTCTTCCACTGGTTGCTACATATGTGTGTATGCATGTGTATGCATGTGTGTGTATGCGTGTGTATGCATGTGTGTGTATACGTGTGTATGCATGTGTTTGTGCATGTGCATGCACGCCACACCAACTGAAAGGCACAATTTCAATTTTCTCTAATACACACATTCTTAATGCGAATTTCAGGTTTGCTTTTTTGTAACATGAAAAAGTAACACTGCAATAGGTCTACTGGCCCATGCCAGGCTCAAATCTCCAGAGCCTCAAGCCAATGAAGATTTATTTCTAGTCATCAGTACTGTCTTTAAAAATATACATGCCCTTCAATGCAGATGGTAGCAAATAAATGGAGGTGTTGTACATGAAGATGTTTTGATCATCACCAAAGCCTGGAGACATGACACCATTCAGCAGGATTCTTGTGGCGAAGGTAACATTTGCTAGGCCATCCTCCACTAACACCTGGTGGAGAAATTGCCACTAGATAAAGGTCACTTCTCTGAAAAGAACTTTTAAAGTCATTTGTAAGAGTCAAGAATATATGTACATTCATGAAGAGTACTGTAGCAATAAGGTTAATTATAAATTAATTAATTATAAATATTAACATTAACAATCCCATTAACATCTCAGTACATAAACAGGAATTCAAATGAGTCATGGCACTGTCAGTAATGCCATTATGAGGCAGAGATTTTTGACTAGAACGTAAGAATGGAGGAACCTGGAGTATACCTGGAGGGTGTTCCGAGGGTCAATGCCCTGCACCCTTATCCATGACCAGGCCTCATGGTGGATTACAGCCTGATCAACAAGGCCATTACTGCTGGCCCCATGCAAACCAACATATGAGCTACAGCCCGGCTGATCAGGTACGGACCTTAGGCGCTTGTCCAGCTCCCTCCTTAAGACAGCCAGGGGTCTATTGGTAATTCCTCTTATGTATGCTGACTCGGCAGTAGATGCACCACTCCCCCAATGAAAAGCAGGGGTGCCACGAGTACAGTGAGAGACAACACAATAAGTGTCAGGGGCCCAAGACTGTTCAACTGCCTCCCAGCATACATAAGGGGGATTACCAATAGACCGCTGGCTGTCTTCAAGCAGGCACTGGACAGGCACCTAAAGTCAGTACCTGACCAGCCGGGCTGTGGTTCATGCGTTGGGTTGCATGTGGCCAGGAGTAACAGCCTGGTTGATCAGACCCTGATCCACAATGAGACCTAGTCTCAGACCGAGCCACGGGGGTGTTGACCCCCGAAGCCCTCTCCAGGTATACTTAAGGTATGCAGTTACGATAAGATGGCACTGATAAGACGCCTGGTCATGGACCAGGCCGCTGGGGTGTCGACTCTGGAACACCCTCCACAAATGTGGGCTACAAAAAATTATTTACTGCAATTCTGTCTAAACTCTAAATTTTACATTTTTTAAATAATCATAGTAAATTTTTCTTCATCTTTAATTATCAAGTTAAGAATCATGCTACTCAAAATAAATACAGTGTACCTTAAAATACAATGCAATAAAATACAGTGGAACCTCAAATATCGAACTGCTCCTAACTCAACCAATTATGTAAGTGTATTTTTGCAAGTACTTTTATATGTATACATGTATTTTTGAGGGTCTGAAATGAACTAATCTAATTTCCATTATTCCTGATGGGAATAAATTTGTTTGGTAACGGCACTCGAACACCCGTCTGGAATGTGTATACGTATTAACTTGAAGCTCACGAATATAATAAGTTATATGGATTGTAAATAATTAAGGTGTCATCACATAACATAAACAGAACTGATGCTACTGACCGTAGTATTAAATGTGGTGTTTGAGACTTCATTCATGAGGAAGAAAGTGAGTGTATAGTTGCCTGGTTGAAGGATGATCGTGTGAAAGATTTCATTCAGAGCACGAGCAACACCACCACCGCTAGATGTGCCAAAGTCCATCGTCTCGTTAGCTGGGGAAGAAGTCGAGGAATATACAGTTCTGGGAATCATCGTCACCGT
>NC_069469.1:29194732-29339141 GCF_026875155.1 Cherax quadricarinatus | reverse complement strand
AGAAAAAAAAAAAACTTTAAACTTTCTTTTTAGGTCACCCTACATCAGTGGGATATGGCTAGTGCATTGAAAAAAATTAAGAAAAACAAAAACATGTTAACAAACCTTATCAGAGGGGTTATCAGGATAAACGGAGAGTTCTTGGGGACTGAGAACCAGGGACTGCCCATAGCCACGACTCACACTGAACACCGACCCATCCATAATCACTGCTCTCAGGGGTGACTAAGAAAAAAATACAAACCTTAATATTTTATTTTTTTTACAATTCTTCAGAATAGAATACATAAGTAATTTAACCACAATGGAATACAGAATAATTAGATTCCAGACACTTTTGTGAGCCCTCCATTATATTCTCAGAACAGCTAGAATGTGACCAAGGGCTCATGAAAATGCTACGAAATATACTGAAAACATGTTCAGACTAACTGGAGTAACTTGAAGATATGTATAATCTGCCCTCTGAAGTGGAAAGACTTTTGAAGCATTCAGTCGAATCCAATATGAGAGCTTGTACACTCCCAGGTCTAGGAACAATGGTGGGATCTGCAGCTGAGAGTAGTTCCACGATGGCAGAATATTCTCCACAACAACATCCATTTGTGGCTCTCCAGTTGTACGGTTAACTTGAAGAATGCTCCACCAGCGGCTAAAATACATTCAGATAATGTGTTAGAGGAAGAGAATTTTTGAAGATACATACATTTTTTAATTCTTCCTCTGTAAGCCATGCATATCATAACAGTTAGTTTAATATCTTTGTTATGAACCCCATACTCTTCCTGTTGGTGGTAGTCAAAAAGATTACAGAGGTTAAGAGAGTGGTGAAGCAATGTAAAAAGAGAGCAAATGAGAGAGTGGGTGAAATGTTATCAACAAATTTTGTTGAAAATAAGAAAAAGTTTTGGAGTGAGATTAACAAGTTAAGAAAGCCTAGAGAACAAATGGATTTGTCAGTTAAAAATAGGAGAGGAGAGTTATTAAATGGAGAGTTAGAGGTACAGTGGACCCCCGGTTAACGAACTTTTTTCATTCCAGTAGTATGTTCAGGTGCCAGTACTGACCGAATTTTTTCCCATAAGGAATATTGTGAAGTAGATTAGTCCATTTCAGACCCCCAAACATACATGTACAAAAGCACTTACATAAATACACTTACATAATTAGTCGCATTTGGAGGGGATCGTTAAGCGGGGGTCCACTGTATTGGGAAGATGGAGGGAATATTTTGAGGAATTGTTAAATGTTGATGAAGATAGGGAAGCTGTGATTTCGTGTATAGGGCAAGGAGGAATAACATCTTGTAGGAGTGAGGAAGAGCCAGTTGTGAGTGTGGGGGAAGTTCGTGAGGCAGTAGGTAAAATGAAAGGGGGTAAGGCAGCTGGGATTGATGGGATAAAGATAGAAATGTTAAAAGCAGGTGGGGATATAGTTTTGGAGTGGTTGGTGCAATTATTTAATAATGTATGGAAGAGGGTAAGGTACCTAGGGATTGGCAGAGAGCATGCATAGTTCCTTTGTATAAAGGCAAAGGGGACAAAAGAGAGTGCAAAAAATTATAGGGGATAAAGTCTGTGAGTATACCTGGTAAAGTGTATGGTAGAGTTATTATTGAAAGAATTAAGAGTAAGACGGAGAATAGGATAGCAGACGAACAAGGAGGCTTTACGAAAGGTAGGGGGTGTGTGGACCAGGTGTTTACAGTGAAACATATAAATGAACAGTATTTAGATGAGGCTAAAGAGGTCTTGTGGCATTTATGGATTTGGAAAAGGCGTATGACAGGGTGGATAGGGGGCAATGTGGCAGATGTTGCAGGGTGTATGGTGAAGGAGGTAGGTTACTGAAAGCAGTGAAGAGTTTTTATGAGGATAGTGAGGCTCAAGTTAGAGTATGTAGGAAAGAGGGAAATTATTTCCCAGTAAAAGTAGGCCTTAGACAAGGATGTGTGATGTCACCGTGGTTGTTTAATATATTTATCGATGGGGTTGTAAGAGAAGTAAATGCGAGGGTCTTGGCAAAGGCGTGGAGTTAAAAGATAAAGAATCACACATAAGTGGGAGTTGTCACAGTTGCTCTTTGCTGATGACACTGTGCTCTTGGGAGATTCTGAAGAGAAGTTGCAGAGATTGGTGGATGAATTTGGTAGGGTGTGCAAAAGAAGAAAATTAAAAGTGAATACAGGAAAGAGTAAGGTTATGAAGATAACAAAAAGATTAGGTGATGAAAGATTGGATATCAGATTGGAGGGAGAGAGTATGGAGGAGGTGAATGTATTCAGATATTTGGGAGTGGACGTGTCAGCGGATGGGTCCTATGAAAGAAAGAGGTGAATCATAGAATGATGAGGGGAAAAGGGTGAGTGGCGCACGTAGGAGTCTGTGGAGACAAAGAATTTTGTCCTTGGAGGCAAAGAGGGGAATGTATGAGAGTATAGTTTTACAAACGCTCTTATATGGGTGTGAAGCATGGGTGATGGATGTTGCAGTGAGGAGAAGGCTGGAGGCAGTGGAGATGTCATGCCTGAGGGCAATGTGTGGTGTGAATATAATGCAGAGAATTCGTAGTTTGGAAGTTAGGAGGAGGTGCGGGATTACCAAAACTGTTGTTCCAGAGGGCTGAGGAAGGGTTGTTGAGGTGGGTTCGGACATGTAGAGAGAATGGAGCGAAACAGAGTGACTTCAAGAGTGTATCAGTCTGTAGTGGAAGGAAAGCGGGGTAGGGGTCGCCTAGGAAAGGTTGGAGGGAGGGGGTAAAGGAGGTTTGTGTGCGAGGGGCTTGGACTTCCAGCAGGCATGCGTGAGCGTGTTTGATAGGAGTGAATGGAGACAAATGGTTTTTAATACTTGACGTGCTGTTGGAGTGTGAGCAAAGTAACATTTATGAAGGGGTTCAGGGAAACCGGCAGGCCGGACTTGAGTCCTGGAGATGGGAAGTACAGTGCCTGCACTCTGAAGGAGGGGTGTTAATGTTGCAGTTTAAAAACTGTAGTGTAAAGCACCCTTCTGGCAAGACAGTGATGGAGTGAATGATGGTGAAAGTTTTTCTTTTTCGGGCCACCCTGCCTTGGTGAGAATCGGCCAGTGTGATAATAAAAAAAAAAAAATAATAGGCCCAATCACTGGGCCCCAAAGTTTTGATAGCTGAACAAGTTACAGAGGTAATGAACCATTCACACTTCTACACCTAATCACAATTGCAATGAGTTATTAATGCAAATATTATCTTTATTTACAGTGAGCAAATACAGGGTATTTTTTCCAGAATGGTTAGTAATATACCACTGTGGATAAAAATACTTTGAGATATTTGGAACATTTCTGAGTGGGTTGGCTCTGAATTCATTAATTTGATCACATTCCAGTACTTAATGATGCAAGGTGTGACAATAGTCCATCTGGCAAAGTTTACATATCATAAGAGGTGACTAAAATACTGGGAGTAAGGGGCTAGTAACCCTTTCTCCTGTATAATTTTTTTTTTTAACACTCAGTCATTTCCCACAAAGGCAGGGTGACCCAAAAAGTTAGATAAACCCAAAAAGACAGTAGAAACTTTCATCATCATTCAACACTTTCACCATCACTTACACATAATCACTGCCTTTGCAGAGGCGCTCAGATACAACAGCTTAGATGTCCCTCCAAATTGCCAATATCCCCCCCTTTATAGTATAAATTAACAATAATAGCATATAAACTACTAAATTTAAAAAGAAACACTTTTGTTTTTCTTTTTAGATGACCCTGCTTTGGTGGGATATGGCCAGTTCATTGAAAAAAAATTTTTTATTGCTACAGCTTTGAATTACAGTAAACCATTATTACAGTTGTTTATGAAAACACTGCTTAAACCATTGGACAAATTAAAATGTCCACTTGAAAAACAGCTAGTTCATCCTATAGGCTTAAAGAAGTTAAACAAAATTGCTCAGTTTTTTTTTTTTGCCATATTAGCCATTTTCCACCATGGTAAGATGACCCAAAGAGAAAAATTCATTCACTATCACTTATTTAATACCCATCTTGCCAAAAATGCCTTCTGAATTGCAACATACACACCCATCCTTCAGAGTGTGAGCACTGTACTTCCCACCTCAGTTAACCAGTTTTCCTGAATCCCTTCATTAACCCTTTGAGGGTTTTGGTCGTACTAGTACGTCTTACGCGTAGGGGTTTTTGACGTACTAGTACGCATAAATTCTAGCGGCCTCAAATCTCGCAGGAAAAGGCTGATAAGCCTAGATGTGAGAGAATGGGTCTGTGTGGTGGGTGTGCGCAGTAGGAAAAAAATCTGGGACCCAGTGGTGCATTGTGGGAATGCCATCATAGTACACAATTTCCACGTGCCCTGCGGTAAGAAGTTCCTCACTCCTCAGCGAATTGGGACACTTTTGTTCCCCAGTGACAGTTCTAATACAGATGGAAGTGACAGTGAAGATGAGTTTCAAGGTTCTGGTGAGGTTTTGACCGAAACTAATGACCCTAATATGGGTAATAGTGAGGAAAACCCAACAACCCCCACCTTCCACCTTGGTGCTAGGCCGTCGTTCAGTTGTACCAGAATCAAAGAGGAAACTCCTATTTTCCAAAATCCCAGACTCAGATGTGAGCATTGGTGATGATAATGATAGTGATTATGAACTACAAGCTCTTCAAACTTGTTCCAAGAATGGAGGAGGAGGAGGAGGCAGAGGAGGAGGAGCAGAGGAGGAGGAGGCAAGGGGGAGGAGAGGCAAGAGGAGGAGGAGCAAGAGGAGGAGGAGGCAGAGGGAGGAGGAGGAGGAGGAGGAGGCAGAGGAGGAGGAGGAGGAGGAGGCAGAGGAGGAGGAGGAGGAGGAAGAAGAAGAGGAGAGGAGGAGGAGGAAGAGAGAGGAGGAGGAGGGAGGAAGAAGAGGAGGAGGAGGAGGAGGAGGGAGGAGGAGGAGAGGAGAGGAGGAGGAAGAGGAGGAGGAGGAGGAGGAAGAAGAAGAATACGTAATGATAACAATAATACATAATAATAATACATAATAATAATAATACATAATATAATAATACATAATAATAATAGGTAATAATAATAATATGTAATAATAAATGTTCACCCATGACAAAACAAGAAAAGGGGGAGATAAATCTGATAAGTGCTGCGTTTGGGGGGGAAAATGGGGGTGAGTGATGCCAAAAGATGAGATAACTCGCCCTCCTTTGTTTTTTGCGGTATACTAAATTTTCTGTCTGTCTATTTCCTGTCTGTCAAGCTCCCTGTTATCCTCTAGTCTCGTTCAGGACCAAAGATGCGTCATCCTTTTATCACATCTTCAAGAGATATAGCACTTTGTGGGGGCTTGGGTTATTGGGTAATTTATACTATGTATACTTGTATTTATGGTACCTGTGAGCAGAGTAGCAGACAGATAGAAAGAGAGAGACAGATTGAAAAGGATAGAAGAGGGAGAAAGATAAAAACCTTTGTGTATAAACCCCATTTTTTCGGGGTTCCACAAGCTGCAAAACAAATGGGAATATTTCTGCTGTTATTGGTATATTATATGAACAAAAAATAATAAAAAATGTTTTGTATTGTTTGTTTTTGAAAAAACAAGTTTTGTAAACAATAGATAATTATGTTTGTGTCTTAGTGGTTACAACAGGTATTTGTACATTGCACCTTACTTTGGTTCATAGGCACAAAGTTATGTGAAAAAATAAAAAGTAAAAAAAAAACAAACCTTCAATAAAATAAATCAAAGTTTACCGGGTGAGCGGCAGTCGCGTGTTGCCTAGGGCCTTTTTTCTAAAAACTTCTCATCAAATCTCCAAGTATTGAGGAAAATTTTTTTTGTTTTCCTATAATTTTAAAAAAAAAAAAACTCTATTTTTTCATAAAAAAATTTTTTTTTTTTTTTAAAATTTTGGGCCCGACCCTGAAACGGTTTCGGAGGGGGCCCTGTGACCCTCAAGGTTTTAATGTTCCTTGCTCAACCCAACACAGATCAAAAACCCCAAAAATCTGTTGTCACGTGGTGGATTTTCTCAGTGCCCACCAGGGTTTTCTTGAATATATGTATTCTTTTTTTTTTGAAAAAGTGCTTCATAATAGTGATTTAAAACCTACTGTCTTTTAAAAATTGCTAATAAATTTTAAATTTAAAATATTATAAATTTTTTTAAGAATACATGTATCAAAACTCAAAGTTTTATTTAAATTTTTTTGCTATTCTTTTATTTTAAAATTTTTGAGGAGTTAAGATACAACAATTACTGACCCAAAAAATATGGTAAGGGGGGGAAAGGAAAATTAGGGGGAAAGGGCGAAAGATATAGAAATAGATGTTAGTAGATAATCGAGGAGGAGAAAAGATTAGTGGCCCTTCCCTATGATGTATAAATTGGTTTTTTTCGTAAAAGTAGTGAGTGGCAACGAGCCCTGTAACATACAAAGGTTCAAAAGCCCCAACATTGTACAACAAAAGTCATACACATTGTGCAGGGGTTCGATTGTTTTTTGGCCCGAAGCACAGACAGATGTGTACAATGCTTTTCCAAAGTTCCTACATACCTTTTTTTTGGCTACCAAATGATGTTTTTAAGCAGATGTAATGTAACATTAGTAAAACAACTGCTAAAGTTAACCAAAGCCTACCTTTCCCCGACCTTGACCATACAAGGGCAGGATGATTTTTTCCCAAATTTTTGTGGAAAAAGAGCGAGTTTTTAGCCGGAAAATGTGGTATATGCGAGGTTCATAAAAGGGGGGGGGGACCCCAGGTGACACCAAGGGGGTGACACCATAGAGCCCCTAAAAAAGGTGCACTAATGCCCAAAAAAAGTGCTGCACCAAAATAAGAGGAAACCTTTTTCTATATAGCCCATTTATATTAACAAAATACAAAAATTAGTTCATGTATGGGAAAATCATTGATTTTGATGTTTTGGAAGATGTTTGCATAAATGAAGGGAAAGGAAAATTAAATCAGATTTACTAGTGTTACCGACCAAGGTCAAAAGGAACGTGTTTTCTGATATTCAATGTTTTTTTATTATTTTTTTAAGTTTTTTTTTTTTTTTTTTTGTTTTTGTATTGTTTAGGGTGAATAAAAAGTTGGAATTTTTGGCTATACTCAAAGTGGTATTTGAGTTTTTTGTTTTCCTTATTTTTACTATGATTATTTATTTTATCATTAAAAAGTTGGAAATATTCTTGTTCAGTTTTTGGCCCCTTAAAAGTTCACATTTTTTAAACATGTCACTGATCATGCAGTAGTGACATAAAGAAGTTTTCCCCCCCCCATCCCCCCACCCCGAATTTTTATGGGGGGGCACAAAAATGCTGCCCCAGGTGACACTAGAGATTCCGTCCCCGGGTGACACCAACTCTAGCGACGCCTCTGGGTATATGTACTTTGAAAAATTATTAAGTTATGTTTGTGTGTATTCCAGGCTGGGAAGCCATCAATATAAAATAAACTGTATTCATTAAATTTGAGTAAATTTACTTGGCAGATACTGTATAAATCTAATAAAACTACTAACAAAATTCAACGTATCAAAAATAATCCGCATATATGAGAATGAAACTTGTGACGTTTAGGTCTGACCTAAACCACTAACAGTTGACTAGTTAATGGTCCAAATTGGATCAAAATGTCATCACAAGTTTTGGTCTCCTTTGTGTGCGTTATTTGTGTATTGTAACGGTATTGTGCCTTTTTATTCTTTCTCAATGTATCTTTAAGAAATTCCATTTAACTTACAATGAGTAATTAAAATTAAACTAATGTTCACTTAGCTACCTCACTTTGCATTAAAAAATTACTCAATAACCTGTGTCTAGTCTTCATTAGTGTGTGAACATTAGTAATTGATTGATTAGTCTGATCAAAATGCACTGCATGCTGTTGACCTTCTTTTGTGCTTAACAATATTTTAATACATGTAAACTACATTTTGAATACCACAGAAATAAATAAGGTTGTGCGATTGCATGGTACAATGTGACTGGAACAATTCAATCTTACCTTACTGGTACAGTTTTATTACACTCAATTTTTGCTTTAGTAGACTTTACAAATGGCATGGATTTCCAGTTGTCTTCTGGCTGGGTGAACAATGGAGCCTTATTGACTATCTGAACATCTGGCATATTGCAAGGTAAGTTTGCAATCACGACCTGCAGCTGAGTATTGAAGGAATATCTCAGATCCACAGCAAGCCCTCTTACTTGGTATATTCCCTCTGCACTGGAGTATAAGAGAAAAAACATAAATTACTGACCCAAAAATTCACCAATGCATATACATAATCATTTTACTAAGACCCACAATCTGAAGAATTTTTTGCATTTCTTCTGATGAAAAATATAATGTAACACAAATGGAACTGGCTTTACAGCACCTCATTTTACAGTGTTTCAGTAATGCTGTGGTTTTTCAGTTACGTATATCCAATCTTCATTTATTCAGACTTCCTACAATAAATATATTCACCATTCACTATAAGCTATGGGTGAAAATATTTTAAGGCAATTAATGTATGTACTGTACATATATGCATTTTTTAGGCCTAGCTCTGTTGCTCACATAATATCTTCTTTCAACTTTCTTTCAACAAACCGGCCATATCCCACCAAGGCAGAGTGACCCAAAAAGAAAAACAAAAGTTTCTTTTTTTAAATTTAGTAATTTATACAGGAGAAGGGGTTACTAGCCCCTACAACATGCATGGCTTACAGAGGAACAATTCTGTTCCACTTCCCCATGGAGATAAGAGGAAATAAACAGGAATAAGAACTAGTAAGAAAACAGAAGAAAACCCAGAGGGGTGTGCATATATATGCTTGTACATGTATGTTTTTACAAAGCAGAAGTGTTATAAGAAGAGCAGAGTATATGGAGAGTAAAAGAAAAGTGAAGAGAGTGGTGAGAGAGTGCAAAAGGAGAGCAGATGAAAGAGTGGGAGAGGCACTGTCAAGAAATTTTAATGAAAATAAGAAAAAATTTTGGAGTGAGTTAAACTAGTTAAAAAAGTCTAGGGAAAGTAGGGAAATTTTGTCGGGTTAAAAACGGGGAGTGGGGGGTTTTAGTAGATGGGGAGGGGGGAGGTAGGGGGTAATGGCGGAGAATATTTTGAGGAATTTTTTAAATTTTAAAGGAAAAGAAAGGGGGCGGAAAAATTTCTGCATGGCCAGGGAGGTAAAACCCATCTTTTAGGAGTGAAAAATAGAAAAAATGAAAAGTGTGGTGGAGGTACGTGGGGGAAATTCCCGTAAAAGGGAAAGGGGGGTAAAGCACTGGAACTGAGGGATCATGACGGGAAATTTTTAAAAGGGGGGGGGGGTTTAATAGGGGGGAAAGGGGGTTGGTACTTTTTTTTTAATAAATAAAGGGAAAAGGGGGGAAAAGGAACCTTTTTGGGGAAATTGGCGGAGGGCTTGTATTTCCCTTTATAAAAAGGGGAAAGGGGAAAAAGAGTTTTAAAAATTACGGGAGGAAAAATTTTTACTGAGTAAAACCGGGGAAAATTTTAAGGTAGAGTTAAAATTGAAAAATTTAAGGTAAGACAGAATGTAAAATTTTGGGATGATCAGGAGGCTTCAGAGTGGGGTAGGGGATTGTGATAAAGTTTTTTAACTTAAAAACATTATTTTTTTTTATTTTATTATCACACGGGCCGATTCCCCCCAAGGCAGGGTGGCCCGAAAAAAAAAAAACCCTTTCCCATATTAAATTTTCCATCCCCTGTCTTCCAGAAGGGTGCTTTACATCATTTTTTAAATGAAACATTAAACCCCCCCCTTTAAAGAGTGGGGCACTGTTTTTCCCATCTCCAGGACTAAAGGGGCCCGGGCCTCCCGGTTTTCCCTGAAACCCCTTCAAAGTTACTTTGCTACACCCCCAACGGGCACGTCAAAGTTTTAAAAAAACCTTTGTCCCCATTCACTCCTAAAAAAACCCCCCTCACCCCATCCCTGCGGGGAATCCAAGCCCCCCGCACACAAAACCCCCTTTTTAACCCCCTCCCCCCCAACCCTTTCCTGGGCCCCGGCCCCTACCCCCCCCTTTTCCCTTCCACAACGGGCGGGATACACTCTTAAGTTATTTGTTTCGTTTCCTTTCTCTCTACATGTCCGAACCACCTCAAAAACCCCTTTCCTCAGCCCTGGGGCCCAATTTTTTTGGGTAACCCCCGCACCTCCCCCTTTAATTTAAAAAAATTTCGAATTCTGCATTATTTTCAACCCCACACATTGCCCTCAGACAGGCATCTCCACTGCCTCCAGCCTTCCCCCTCGCTGAAAACATTCATAAACCCATGTTTTCAAAACCCAATAAGAGCGTTGGAAAAAACATACTTCATACATTCCCCTCTTTGCCCCCCAAAGGGGACAAAGTTCTCGGTCTCCACGGGAACCCTAAGTGAAAACCATCATTTTTTTTTTTCCCCCATAAATTTCTTGATTCCCCCAAATCTTTCAAAAGCCCCATCCGCGCCCACGCCCACTCCCAAATATCTGAATACGTTAAACCCTCCTCCATTTCCTCTCTCCCTCCAATTTTGTTTATTCAACCCTTTCTTTCCCTAACTTTTTTTTTTCCCTCAAAACCCTTTCCCTTTTTCCTGATTCCCCTTTTAAATTTTTCTTTTTTTGCACCCCCAAACCAAAAATTAAATTCCAAAAAACTCTGCCCCTTTTTTTCAGAATCCCCCAAAGAGCCAGGGTCATCAGCAAAAAAGCAGCTTGAAAAACTCCCCCCCTGGTGTGTGATTTTTATTTTTAACTCCACCCTCTTCCCAAGACCCCCGCATTTACTTCTTTTTACAACCCCATCTATAAATATATTAAACAAAGGGTGACTTCACACATCCTTGCCCAAAGGCCTACTTTTCGGGGAAAAAATTTTCCCTTTTTTCAATACTTTTAACTTGGGCCTCACAAACCCTCTTTAAAAAACTCTTCACTGTTTCAGAAACCCAAACCCCCTTTACCCATACACTTGAAAATCTCCCACATTCCCCCCTTTACCCCCCCTTTTCATACCCCTTTTTCCCAAACCCAAAAAATTTCCCCAAAATGACCTTTTTAAAGCCTTACTAAAAAACTGTTCACTTTTTTTTTTCACTGTAAACACCTGGTCCCCCACCCCCCCTCCCTTTTCCCAAAACCCTTTCCTGTTCATCTGCTATCCTATTCTCCGTCTTATTTTAAATTTCTTTAAATTTTTAAAAACTCTTTTTTTCCCTTTAAAGGTAAACTCAACGGGACTTCCCCCAAAAAATTTTTTGAATCTTTTTAAATCCCTTTGCTTTATAAAAAGGAACTATGCATGTCTTTGCCAACCCTAGGTACCTTACCCTCTTCCATACTTTTTAAAAATAATTGAACCAACCACCCCAAAACTATACCCCCCCGGGTTTTTAAAACATTTCTATCTTTATCCCTTTCAATCCCGGCTCCCTTTTCCCCCTTTTCCCTTTTTAACCTACTCCCTCAAACTTCCCCCACATTTCAAACGGGCCCCTTCCTCATTTCCTTTCAAGTTGTTATTTCCTTGCCCTATACAGGGAAAATTCACAGTTCCCAATTTTTTCATAAAATTTTTAAAACCAATTTCCCTAAAAAATATTCCCCCCTTCCCCCCAAAACCCCCCAATTTCTCCTTTTAAAAAAACTCCCTCCCCTTTTTTTAACTAAACAAAACCCCATTTTTTTCTCTTTGGTTTCCCTTTTAATTTGTTTAATCTCACTTCAAAAAACTTTTTCTTTTTTTCAACAAAATTTTGTGAAAAAACAGCCCCACCCCTCCATTTGTTTTTCTTTTTTACATTCCCTTCCCACCCTCAAAAACCCTCTCTCTTTTTCTCCATATCTCTTCCCTCCTTGAAATCACTTCTACTTTGTAAAAACTTTCTTTATGCTAACTTTTTCTCCCTTACTACTCTCTTTACATATCTTTTCCCCCAATTCGCTCCTCTTCCCTCCTGCACCCACTTTCCTGAAAACCAAAAAACTTCTGCTAAAACACTTTTAACACAAACTTTTTAAACCTCCCCCCATTCCCCCTTCAAACCCCTTTTTCCCCTATGCTTCTTTTAGCCCATTTTTCCCCTCCAATAGCGGGTTTTATATCTTACCCTAACTGCCCCTCTTTTAGTTTATAAACCTTAAACCTCTTCTTTTCCCCCTATGCTTCTATTCTCATTTTTCCCTCTCCCTTTTTTTTACTTCAGTGTGCTAAAAACTAGAAAGTGATCTGATATTTTCGGGTGGCCCCCGAAAACTTGAAACATCCTGAATCTACTCAACAGTCTTTTATTTTTACTAATAAAAATAACCCAAAACAAAACTACTGTCTTTTCCCCCTTACTTTATTTTCGTGTTTTTCTTATTTTTTCCCTTTTTTTTTAAAAAAGTTTTCCCTATAATAAACCCTTTCTTTAAAATTAAATTAAAAGGGGCCCTTCCATTATTTTTTACACCGGGCACCCCAAACTTCCCTACCACACCCTCTCTAAAATTTTCTCCTATTTTTGCATTCAGGCCCCCTACCAAAATTTAAATCTCTCATTTGGTTCAAAGGCTCCAAATCCCTTTCACAAAAACATCTCCCAAAATCTCTTTCCCCCCTCTCCCTTCCTTTCCCCCAGGTGCATACAGGGCTTATTTTGCCCCCCTTCTGCAAAAAACCCTTTTATTTTTAAACCCCCCAACAAAAATTCCCTCGAATTTACCCCTTTTTCTTATTCTCTTTTCTCCTTCCATAACTGTTTCATTTAACTTTACTGCTCCCCCTTCCTTTGCTTAACTCTCCCGATACTCCAGATTTAATCCCTTTTAAATTTCCCCCCCACTGAAACTCCCCTACCCCCCTTCATTTTGGTTTTCCCCTTAGAGCCGGGGACACCCAACTTCTTTTTTCTTTAAACTTTTCACCCAATAAATCTTTTTCCCTTTTTTCTTTCCGCACAAACATCCCCCACTTTTTAAAAAAACCCATTTTTAAAAAATTTTTTTCTTCTTCTCTTTTTATAAATGTAAAACGGGAAAAAGGGGTTTAAATACCCTTTGGGCCCCCCCCCCGGCTTTTTTGTCGCCTCTTTACGACACGCATGGTTTAACGGGGGGAAAGTTTTCTTTTCCACTTCCCCAGGGAAAAAAATAGAAGAAAAAAAAAAAACAAGAGCTATTTGGGAATAAGGAAAAAAAACCTAGATGTATGTAATATATATATGCTGTGCGTGTTGTGAATGTGACCAAAGTGTAAGTAGGAGTAAAGATACCCTGTTTTCTAGCTTTTTAAATGAGACAGAAAAAGAAAAACCCAAAATCCTCCTCATCCCAAAAACAATTACAGGTTTTTGTTTCACATTCATTTGGCAGGGGGTTGTACTTCCCGGGTGGTTGCTGTCCCTCCAACCTATAATATTGTGAAGAAGTATTTAAAAAAGGTGGGGGAAAGTTTTATTGCTTTTTAAGGATTTAAAAAAAGGCCCAATTGATAGGGGGGATAGGGGGAGCAAGTGGCAGATGTTGAAATTTTTTAGGGAAAATGGGGTGGTAATTTTACAAAAAGGGTGTAAAGAGTTTTTTTTTGGGGATATTTGAGGTCGGGTTTTTAGGGTGTGTAGAAGAGAGGGAAAATTATTTCCCCGGGAAAAAGTAGGTTTTTGACAGGGATGGTAATGTCACCAGGGGTTTTTTAAATTATATTTTAGAGGGGGTTGAAAAGAATTTAAAATGCAGGGTTTGGGGAGAGGGGGGGGTTTTAAAATTTAAATGGGGAATCAAAATTAAAAAGGGGGAATTACAATTTTCTTTTTGCTGATGAACTGTGCTTAGGGGAGTTTTAAAAGAAAAATTTTGCAAAGGTTAGGGGGGGGGTTTTTGAAAAATGTTTTGAAAAGGGTTTAAAAATTTAAAAAAGTGAAAAAAGAAAAGAAAAGGGTTTGATGAGGGGGTAAAAATGATTTGGGGTTTAAAAAAAAATTTGGGTTATCAAATTGGGGGGAAGTAGGGGAAAGGGAAGTGAATTTTTTTCAGTTTAACTACTTGGGATTTTGGACGGGGTGGGGGGTTTGGATTTATAAAGGGGATGGGGTTAACCCCATAAAATTTTGATGGGGGAAAAAAAGGTGAGGGGTGCGTTGGGTTTATATGTGGAGAAAAAAAAAACGATATCTATGGAGGAAAAGGGAAGGGAATGTAGGGAAAATATAGAGTACCAAAACCTTTTATGGATGTGAATTTGGGGTGGAAAATTTTTTAAAGCAGGGGAGGGGGGGGGAGGGTTTGGGGGCAGTGGAGATGTTTTTAAAGGGGAAATGTGGGGTGAAAAATATTATGCAAAAAAATTCAAGTGGGAAAATTAAAGGGGGAAGGGGGTTGGATTAAAAAAAAAGCATTAGTCGGGGGGCAGAAGAGGGGTTTTTTGAGGTGGTTTGGTCATTTAAAAGAGAATGGACCCCAAAGGGAGAATGACATGGAAAGCATTATAAACTATGGGGGGTGGGAAAAGAAGGGGTTAGGGGTGGGTTCCTCAAAAAGGGTTGGAAAAGGGGGAAAAGGATTTTTGTGGGCGAGGGGTTTGGGGAATTCCACAAGCGTGTTGAGCGTGTTAAAATAGGTTTGAATGGAAAATTTTGGGGACCTGACGTTTCGGGTTGGGGATTGTGAAAGGGAAATTTTTTAAAAAATTAAAAAGGGGGATTTCAAGGGAATAAAACCGTTAAAATTTTTTATTAGGGAAATTTTGGGGGGTTGGGGGGGGGGTTTTTTCCCCCCCCCCCCCCCCCCCCCCCCCCTTTTTTTTTTGGGGGTTTGGAAATTTTTTATCTTTATACGTATATCTTCAAAAATTTTTTAAATTCGGGACACCTCTGCAAAAGCAGGGATATGTGTGAGTGTGGTGAAAGTGTTGAATGAGGGATAAAAGGGTTATTTTTTTTTTGGGGGATTTTCTTTTTTTTTTTTTTTTGGACCCACCCTGCCTCGGGGGGAGACGCCAAAACTTGTTAAAAAAAAAAAAAAAACATGTATATTTATAGGTATTTGGTTGGTAAAGAAACCAAACCCCCAGGAAAAAACTCCCAATCCTCCCAAAGTGAGGGGAAAAATGAAAGCCTGAAACTTTTTTTTAAACATGATGGTAGGATTGCTGGTGTTTTTTTTTTTGTCCAAAAAAACCAGGGGGGGCAAGTTTTCCGGGTTTCTTCTTCTACTTCTATTTTACACTTAGGTCACCTCCCAAAACAGAAACAAGAATATATAAAACCACCCCTGGGGGTTTTTCTTTTTTTTTTTTTCTAGTTTTTTGTTCTTTTTTATTTCCTCTTACCTCCAGGGGGAAAAGTGGAACAAAATTTCTTCCTCCGTAAGCCATGCTTTGTTGTAAGAGGCACAAAAAATCCGGGGAAGAAAGGGGTTAGTCCCCCTTTCCCCGTTTTAAATTACTAAATTTAGAAAGAAAAACCCTTTTCTTTTTTCTTTTTGGGTTTCCCTGCCTTGGGGGAAAAAAACGGCCGGTTTTTTTGGAAAAAAAAAAAAAACATGATTTGGTGCCCAAAGTGAAAAGGGGAAATACAAGACATACCTAAAAATTTTGGGCATGTTTATAAAGAAAAAAGGACCCCCAAAGGAAAAACCCTACCACCATGTTTTCAAAAATTACGGGACGGTAGTCCCCTCCCTGGGGGGTTTTGCTGTTCCCCCGGGCCAAACAACCTAGGCTCGCAAAATATAGAAGCGAAACATGTTTTTCAATTTTTTATATGCATTTGAAAGGGTAAAAAAAAAGCTGTTTAAACTTTACAGGATTTTTACTTTACAGCAAAAGTAAGAACCTAACCTGTTGAAACATGTGCTCCCTCCCCTTTTAATTATTGACTGATTAAAGGTGTGACAAAAACTGATAGCTACAATAAAACAAAAAGGGACTTTAAAAACAAACACAAACCCCCTTTTTTGACATCCTCCCCGTGCCCCCAACTAAATTTTATGCAAAAACTCAATACAAAAAGGGCCCCCCCAACCCCTTAAACCCAGGGCCTGGAACATCGAATGTTTCTCCTGTCAGCAAAATGTTTTCAGAGATATTGTTAAAAAGTACCTCATCTCCCCTCAAAAACCAGTAAGTAAAACAAAGCCAGCTCATCCAACTCTGTCCCTGTTCTTTTTCCATTTCCCTTCCCCTTCAACCCCCATAAAAAATTTGTTATTTTACTTTTCCCATTATAGTTCTACTGTAACTAAAAAAATTCCCTACCCCTTACCATTTTATTCATTCCTCCAAAAAAACTAAAAAAATCAGAACCATTTTCAAAATTTCATAAGTCATACTTTAATATTTTACTAATGTTCTTTGGGCTCCCTTCCTTTGTTTCAAAAGATTGTATTTTTAATGCATAAGAAACCATACTTAATAAACTATGTCTAATTCTTAAAAAACTTCAAGCATTAGAAATTTGTTTGTCCCGAAAAGCCTACATTTTATGACTTTCTTCGGGGCCCAAAAATGTTTTATAGCATGTAACTAAAAAAAACTGTACTTTATACAAAGAAATTTAACGAAAATTTTAATAAATTTAATAGAAAAAAAGGGAAAAAATTTAAAAAGGGAAAGGAAAAATTTTTGCAAAAAAAAATATGTTTTAATTTTTAAATTTAAGATCAATTTTCCCCTGGGTTTAAATAATCAAAAAAGACCCCCAAAATTTTTTTCTAGGGGGACTGGTTGGCTATACAAAGGTGATGGAATACTTTTTTATAAGGAAAGGGTTTTACCAACCAAAGGGGTTTTTAAAAGGGGCCAATGTAAATTTTGGGTTGTTGAAATTGTTGACACACCCTTTTCCTTAAGCCAAATGACTCTTTAGTGCTGTTTCACCGTAATTTTTTACTTTTGCATAAAATTGGCGGCAGCACTGTGAAAAATGGCATTCACTAATTTCACAACATTCTGTGGGAAAAAATAAAAACAAATAAAGTACATGGTTTCCCCAGGGTACGAAAAAAACTCAAAAATTGAAACAAATTTTGTAAGTGTATTTTTGTAAGTGCCTTTTTTAATGTATTTTTGGGGGCTGAAAAGGATTAATCTAATTTAATTTTTTCCTTACGGGGAAAAAATTTTTTTCGGGAAACACAATCGGGGGCAGCTTTCTAAAAACAAAAAAAGTTTGTTTCCCCAAGGGGGACCACGACAATCAATATTATTTTTTACATTTTGGGGAACTATTTTTTGACATTTAAACGTTTATAACTGGGGTGCCTCTGTAAAGACAGTTTATTAGGTTTTTGAATGGGTGGGGGAAAGTTTTTCTTTTTTTTGGGTCACCCCCGCCTCAGTGGGGGGAAAAAGCCCCATTTGTTGAAAAAAGATTTTTTTTTTAAAACGCCGGCTTTTCTCCCCTGGGAGGGTAAACCCAAAAAAAAAAAAACACCATCATTTACACTATCAAGGGGCCTTTTCAGAGGCATCAATATCCCAAAAACCCCTCAGTTTGTAAAATTAATATAAAAATTTTCCCAACCCTTTTTTTATTCTTCCTATAAACCAACCTAATTTTTCACATTCATAAATTTCCCTTTTTCCCAAATTTTTGAAAACCCTTTATTTGAAGAAGCACCGTTCCTTTATCAAAATTTTAAAGGGGTTCTCTGCATGAAATGAAACTCTGAAGGGGGGGGTGTACTTACAGGGAACCCAATTACCAAGGTTTCTCTTAAAGGGGTACAAAAAAAATGACTGTACCTAACCACTGAAAAAGGGACTTTTAAAGGAAAAACAAACTAGAGATTGCCCCCCTTATTTGAAGGGACCCCAAAAGGGGTACAAAATTTGTAAACCCAAAACCCAATCACTAGAAGGTAACCCTTTAAAAAGGGGGACAAAAAGGGGATTGTACCTTACCCCCTAAAAAAGGGAATCTTAAAGGGGTTTCCTTCTAGAGCAAGGACACCTACACTGCTGAATTTTTCCCAAAATACATAATCCCTGTTTCAGTAACCCACCGGAAAATTTTTAAATTGATGGAAAAGGGGGTTTTGGGGTTAAAAAATGGAAATCTCCCGAGGAAAAAAAAAAAAGAAAACATAAAAAAACAAGGGAATTTTCTAGAAAGGTTTGGGATGTTGAGGCTTCTGTTTTGTTTGGGAAAAATTTTCCCCTTAAAACCTCCCAAAAATATTAAAAAAATTAAGCCAAAAAGGGAATCCCCCCCAAAACATTTTTCAAAGGGTTTAAAAAAAGTTAATTTAAGCAAAAGATGTTTTTTTTTTCAGCATGTGTATATGGACAAAAAAAGTAAAATGGTTTTTCCTAGGGTTTCGAACACTCAAAACTCGAACCCCTTATTTTAAAGGGGTATTTATTTAAGGCTTTTGTAAGTTTATTTTTTTAGGGTTTTGGAAAAAGGTTTAAAATTAATTTTTAATAACCGTATGAGAAAAAAAATTTTATTTAGTATCCGGGACTTTGGGCAGCCTCCTGGAAAAAAAATTTTAATTTATACCTGAGGGACCACCCCTTTTTTGCCTGTATAAATTTTACACACAAGCCCCACATGTATCCATACATAGTAAAGAATACTATATATTTTTTTAACAAAGTCAGCTGTTTCCCAATGAGGCAGGGGGGACCCAAAAAAAAAAAAAAAAAACTTTTATCATTCAATACTTTCACCAATTTACTCTTCTAATCACTTTTCTTTGCAGAGGCGCCAGAAAAAAAACGCTTAGACATCCCTCCCAAACCCGCCAATATCCCAAACTCCTTCTTTATATCATATGGGCAAAAGGTCAAAATACCAAAAAAACACAAAAAAAAAGGGCCCCAAAGAAGTCTCAAATTTTAAAAACGTGCTGAAAGATTGCTCAAACCAAAGGGATCATTAATTTAAAAAATTTGGGTGTTTTAAAAAAATTTTATTGTTTTTTTAAAACTAAATTGTTTAAAACTTCTATTGTAAATCATTCTTTCTGTAAAACTTAAAAAGCCCTTTAAAAAAAATAAAAGGTTTAAATTTCATCATTTTTAAAAACTCCCAAATTTTTACTTCATATTGTAAATTGTTTAAAAAATTTTTTCATGGGAATCACTTTTTTAAATTTACCTAATGAAACCAAATTTTAAAGTTAACCCGTCTAATTTTAAACCCTTAAAACCCCCAAACGGGCCAAACGTATATATTAAAGTTTTTTCAAATTTGAAAAATATGTAAAAAAAACCGATTTTTTTTTTTCTTTTTTCCCTCCCTTTTGTTTTTTTACAAATTTTTTAAAATTTTTTTGTGTAAAAAAAAAACTTTTTTATCTACTTTTTTTTTTTTTTGAAAAAAATGTAAAAAAAACGGGGGATTTTACTTTTGTAGCCTTTCCATGGGGAACGTGATTGCCTGGGGCCAAAAATTTTTTTCCGGTTAAGTTTTAATTTTAAAATTTGCCTGAAAAAAAGCTTTTGCTTCCAAGGGGCTTTTGGAATTTTACAAATAACTGTTATATTCCTTGTACAACATGAAGGATGAGGGTTAAAACATAGAATTGATGAAAGGAAAAAAAAGGTGAGTGGTGCTTGAGGGAATGTGGAGACAAAAAAGGGAAACTATTTGGGGGCAAAAAAAAGGGAATTATGGGGAAAGGTTTTTAGTTTTAAAATACCCCAAAATCTTATATGGGGTGTGAAGCTTGGGGGGGGGAAAAGCTGCAACGAGGGGGGGGCGGGTTGGGGGCAGTGGAGATTGGGCCCGTCTAAGGGCAATGTGTGGGGGTAAAAAAGGAAAAAAATTTTGGGGTTTGGAAATTAGGAGAAGGTGTGGAGTTAATAAAAGTATTATCGGGGGGGGAACCCGAAAAGGGGGGTTTTTGAGGTGGGTTTTTGGTTTTAAGGGGGAAATGGATCAAAAGGGAGAATGACATGGAAAGGTTTTTAAAAATTTGTAGGGGGGGGAAGGCGGGGGGAGGGTCTCCTTGAAAAAAGGTTGGGGGGGAGGGGGGGGAAAGGGGGGTTTGGGGCGAGGGGGCTTGGGATCCTTTTCCACAAGCAATTTCATGAAGGGGTGTTAGGAGTGAATGGGAGATTTAAAAGGTATTTGGGACCTGACGATTTCGGGGTGGTAGCAGGGGGAATATTTTAGTGAAGGGTTAAAGGAAAAAACCCGTTATTTTATTTTTAGACGGATTAAGGGCTTGGGAAAAAATTAAAATACAATACCCCTTTACTTTAACCCCTTTGACTTTTTCAGGGCCCCCTTCTCTGGGGAAAATGCATTTTATGTCCCCCAAATATTTTTAAAAAAAAAAAAATTTTTTTTTTCTTTTGGGAAAAAGTTTTTTTAAAATTATTTTTCTGAGTGTTTTAGTCCAAAAAAAAAAAAATTTTGCCAACGGTACTTTTCCGAGATTTTTAGAAACCGTGAAAAGTTTTTCAGAAAATGAGCCGGGTTTTGGCCAGCGGGGGGCGGGCCCCTCCCCGGGGAAACTTTGGGTTTACTTTTAATTTGGGTTTTTTTTGGGGTTTTTTTTTTTTATTTTTCCTTTTTGGGGGCCTTTGGACCCCAAAAAAAGGGGAAAAGGGGATTAATTAAATCGTAAAAAACCTGCCACCCTTTTTAATTGATTGGTTTTTCCTTTTTTTAAAAAAAAAATTTTTCCCCTTTTTTTTTTTTTTTCTTTTTTTTTTTCTCCCCAACCCTCCCAACCCCCCCCCCCCCGCCCCCCCCTTTTCCCCCCCCTTTTCCCCCCCCCCCCTCCCCCCCCCCCCCCCCGGCCTCCGCCCCCCCCCCCCCCCCCCCGGGCCCCCCTTTCCCCCCCCCCCCCCCCCCCCCCCCCCCAAACCCCCCCCCCCCCCCCCCCCCCTTCCCCCCCCCCCAACCCCCCTTCCCCCCCCCCCCCCCTTTTTTTCCCCCCCCCGGCCCCCGCCCCCCCCCCCCCCCCCCCCCCCCCCCCCCCCCCGGGCCTTCCCCCCCCCCCCCCCCCGGGCCCCCCCCCCCTCCCCCCCCCCCCCCCCCCCCCCCCCCCCCCCGCCCCCCCCGGGGGGCCCCCCCCCCCTTTTCCCCAAAAACCCCCCCCCCCAAACCCTCCCCCCCCCCCCCCCCCCCCCCCCCTTTGGGGCCCCGGGGGCCCCCCCCCCCCCCCCCCCACCCCCCCCCCCCCAAAGGGCCCCCCGCCCTTTCCAAACCCCCCCCCCCCCCCCCCCCCCCCCCGCCGGCCCAAACCCCCCCCCCAAAACCCCCCCCCCCCGGGGCCCCCCCCCCCCCGGTCCCCCGGCCCCCCGGGGGCCCCCCCCCGCCCCCCCCCCAACCCCCCCCCGGGGTTTCCCAAAAATTTCCCCCCCCGTCCCCCCCGCCACCCTCCCCCCTCCCGGGGGCCCCCTTACCCCCTCCCCCCCCCGCCCCCCTTTTCCCCCGCAACCCCCCCTCCCCCGGGCCCCCCGGGGGGCCCCCCCCCCCCCCCCCCCCCCTTTTTTCCCCTCCCCCCCTCCCCCCCCCCCCCCCCCCCCCCTCCCCCCCGCCCCCCTCCCCTCCTCCCCGGGCCCCCCTTTTCCTCCCCTTTTTCCCCCTCCTTAGTCCCCCCCCCCTCCTCCCCCTCCTTCTCCTCCTCTCCTTCCCCCTTCTCCTCCTCCTCCTTTTCCCCCTCCTCCTTCCCTTTTCCTTCCCCCTCCCTTTTTCCTCCTTCCCCCTCCTCCTTCCCCCTCCTTTTTTTCCCCCTCCTCCCTTTTCCCTCCTCCTTCCCCCTTCCCCCTTCTTCCTCCTCCTTCTCCTTCCCTTTCCTCCTTTCCCTTTCCTTTTTCCCTTCCCCCTTCCCTCCTCCCCCTTCCCTTCTTTTTTTCCTTTTCCCCTTTCCCTTTCCCCTTTCCCTTTTTCTTTTTCCCTTTTCCTTCCCCCTCCCTTTTCCTTCTTTTCCCTTTTCCCCCTCCTTCTTCTCCTTCTCCCCTCCTTTCCCTTTTTCCTTCTTTCCTTTCCTTTCCCCTTCTCCTTCCCTTTTCCTTTTTTCCTTCTCCTTCTTCCCCCCCCCCTTTTCCCTTTTTCTTTCCCTTTTCCTTCTTTCTCCCTCCTTTTTCCTTTTTTCCCCCTTTTTTTTTCCTTCTTCTCTTCTCCTTCTTCTCCCCTTTTCTTTCCCTTCCCTTTTTTCCTTCTTTTTTCCTTCCTACTTTTTCTCCCCCCCTTCTTCCCTTCTTCTTTCCTTTTCCTTCTTCTCCTTCCCCTTCTTCTCCCTTTTTCCCCCCCCCCTTTCCTTCTCCTTTTTTCCTTCTTCCCAATTCCCTTTTCCTTCTCCTTCTTCTCCTTTCTCCCTTTTCCCTTCCCCCTTCCTTTTCTTCTCCTTCTCCCTTTTTCTCCTCCTCTTCTCCTTCTCCTTCTTCCCCCCTTCTTTTTTCCCCTTTTCCTTTTCTCCTTCTTTCCTTCTCCCTCCCTTTTCCTTCTTTCCTTCCCTTTTCCTTCCCTTCCCCTTCTTTTTCCCTTTTCCTTTTCTCCTTTTTCTCCCTTTCCTTCTCTCCCCTTCTCCCTTCTCCTTCTTCTCCTTCTTCTTTTCCCTTCCCCCTTTTTCTTTTTCCCCCCTTCCCTTTTCCTTCTTTCCCTTTTCCTTCTTCTCCCCTTTTCCTTCTTTTTCCCCCCTCCTTTCTTTCCCTTTTCCCCCCCCCCTTTCTCCTTTTCCCCCTCCTTTTTTTTCCTTTTTCCTTTCCCCCTTCCCCCTTCTCCCCCTTTTCCTTCCCCCTCCTTCCCCTTTTTCCTTTTCCTTTTCCCCCTTCCCCCTTCTTCCTCCTTCTTCTCCTTTCCCTTTTTCCCCCTCCTTCCTCCTTTTTTTCTTTGTCTGTTGTTTTTTTTTTTCTCCAATTCTCCCTTTCTTTTCCTTTTTTCCTTCCCCTTCCCCCCTTTAAAAACCTTTCCCTTTCTCCTTCCCCTTTTCCCCTTTTCTTCCCTTTTCCTTTTCCTTCTTTCCCTTTTTTCTTTTCTCCTTTCCCTTTTTCTCCTTCTTTTTCCCCTCCTTCTTTTCTTTTCCTTCCCCTTCCTCCTCCCCCTTCCCCCTTCCCCCTTCCCTTTTTCCTTCCCTCCCCCTTTCTCCCCCTAAAATTTCCGGGCTGGGGGCAAAAAGGGGGCAAAAATTTTTTTGAAACAAAAAAAGGGGGGCAGGCTGTAAATTACCTTTTCCTCATTAAAATCACTCTTTTCCCAATTTTTCCCCTTTTCTTTAAAAAAAATGGGGTGGACTTTTTTTTTCTTGCTTCAAGGGAACAATATTATTACATCTTCTTCTTCCCCTTTTCCTCCTCCTCCTCTTCTCCTCCTCCTCTCCTCCTCCTCCTCCTCCTCCTCCTCTTCCTTCCCTCCTCCTCCTCTTCCTCCTATTTATACGTCGGAAACAGTCAAAGGGTTAAAGGAGGGGTTTGGGATATTGGCAGTTTGGAGGGATATATTGTGTATCTTTATATATACACCTACCATCCGACTTACGACCTGCTCGATTTACGACCTGCTCGACTTACGGCCACTCGACTTACGACCGTGTTTTTTATGCAAAATTTCTGGGAAATAAACAACTATTTGTGTTGTACACAGTGTTTATCCTAAACCTTACAGTATAAAATACAGTACTAACAACATAAAAAGTAAAGTAAAACATGAAATACCAAAATAAAACAAAAAAATAAAGTCATTACAAAAATGTTTTGTTGATATTCAGTAGTAAAGTTCGACTTATGACCGGTTTCTCGGAACCGAACTTGGTCGTAAGTCGGATGGTAGGTGTATATGCTTCTAAACTGTTGTATTCTGAGCACCTTTGCAAAAACAGTGAGTGTGGTGAAAGTGTTGAATGATGATTAAAGTATTTTCTTTTTGGGGATTTTCTTTCTTTTTTGGGTCACCCTGCCTTGGTGGAAGACGGCCAACTTGTTGAAAAAAAAAAAATGCATACATATTTCTACAGCTTCTCGCATTAGAATTTGAAGACTGCCCTCATTATTCCTGTTGCATGCACTATAAAGAAAGGTATCGTTAGGGAATCCAGGGATACCTTTTTCAGTTTAAAAGTAAAAAACATTAAATTTTGTTCATCTATGGTATATATCCTAATGGTTTTTATAGCATGTCTAAATTTAAACTGATGTAAAATTTTTCTACATTAATTTCAAAAGTACTATTAACACAAGCATATCGAGAAAAAGCAGCTATCACTTACTGGACCAATGATACGCCCATCATCAGACAGTTCAAAGCCTGAGATGTCCATCACGACTGTTAGTGTCATGATGTTTGAACTAACCCAGCCCTGGACAGTGTTGTAACCTTCAACCACCAGGTCATAGTCCCCTCCCTGAAGGCAAACATGGGACAGGAGTTATAGTTATTGACAGTTTGTCTTTCAGGTAAATGGACACGTGTACAACTAATGCGGCATTTTATTGTGGAAACGTTTTGCTTTCCAGGAGCTTTGTCAAGCCATTATGTCTTGACTATATTCCTGGAGAGTGAAACGTTGCCACTATAAAATGTCACATTAGTTACACTTGTGTTCTTTTACTTAACATATCAGTAATTCTATCAACCTTAATACAGCATAAAAGATGTTTTCAAGATTAAGGTTAAACAAAACTGAAAAAAAAGTTATTAGTCACAGTATGAGCAGAAATGTCCTTCATGAAGAGTGTCTTGATACTAACTGATGAAAGGCTCTTGTTCCATGGAATTTATAATCTAATGTGCCCCAGTCTCAACACTTACCAATTCAGAGTTTGCTAATGAATTAAAAAACATGAGCACAGTTGATGGTTACACTGTATATTGAAGAAGTTATTAGATGTAGGGAATGCAGTCCGAGAGAAACAATGATGAAAACATTAAAAATTGTACAGCCTGTTCTCACTTAATGACGGAGTTCCTTTCCTAATACCACGTTGGTAAATGAATTCGTTGCTAAGTGAGGAGCATAGTATAATGGTAGTGGGTTTGTGTCGACTATTTTTTATATTATTTTAATGTCACCTTTGCACTATTTATAACATTTCTGTTTATACAGTATTGTACTGTATATTGTAATAAAAAGGATAGAGGAAATCAGCTCTAATATACATTATTTATTACTTAGGTATGCATACTGGTCAGAGAACCAGTCATATAATAACAGTCATATGAGTCCGATTCATTGGTAAACGAGTACATCATTAAATGAGGAGAGGCTGTATAAAGTAAAAACAATTAAGGAAGAGACAACACAAACACAGCTCATCTTCTGTGTCTACAAGCAAGATAAATACAAAGAAAATTAAAGAGGCACCCACCTTTGAAAACATACAAGAAAGTGAATCATTTGCCGTTGCAGTAGTGTTGAGCACCTCGTCCGAGGAATATAACAACACCCGCCACTTTAAAACAGAAGGTAAACCTGTTAAAAAAGCAAAAAATATTATTCAACTACTATTTTATTCATCCCTTTTGTTATCACTTAATTAACATACAGCCTCTGCTCGCTAATATATTTTTAAGTGTAGAATTTTTAAATTTCCTTGAATTTAGAATGGCCCCAAAAAATGAGGAAACATTCACCAGCATTCACTTAACTGTGGTCTTGCTGGTAGTGTGTTGAGATCACAGTTCAGATGATCATCGGAAGTGTAACATCCGCAGCCCTCTTTCAGAGTGCAGGCTCTGTTTCCCACCTCCAGGACTTAAGTCTGGCTAACTAGTTTCCCTGAATTCCTTTGTATACGTACCTCCATAAGCCATGGGTGTCGTAAGAGGCGACTAAAATGCCGGGAGCAAGGGGCTAGTAACCCCTTCTCGTGTATATATTACTAAATTTAAAAGGAGAAACTTTCGTTTTTCGTTTTGGGCCACCCCACCTCAGTGGGATACGGCTGGTACGTTGAAAGAAAAAGTATGCGTATGTACTCACCTAATTGTACTCCCCTAATTGTGGTTGCAGGGGTCGAGACTCAGCTCCTGGCCCTGCCTCTTCACTGATCGCTACTGTATCCTCTCTCTGCTTCCTGAGCTGTCATACCCTTCTTAAAACTATGTATGGTTCCTGCCTCCACTACTTCACTTGCTAGGCTATTCCACTTGCTGACAACTCTATGACTGAAGAAATACTTCCTAACGTCCCTGTGACTCGTCTGAGTCTTCAGCTTCCAGTTGTGACCCCTTGTCCCTGTGTCCCCTCTCTGGAACATCCTATCTCTGTCCACCTTGTCTATTCCCCGCAGTATCTTGTATGTCGTTATCATGTCTCCCCTGACCCTTCTGTCCTCCAGTGTCGTCAGTCCGATTTCCCTTAACCTTTCCTCGTACCACATTCCCTTGAGCTCTGGGACTAGCCTTGTTGCAAACCTTTGTACTTTCTCTAACTTCTTGACGTGCTTGACCAGGTGTGGGTTCCAGACTGGTGCTGCATACTCCAGTATGGGCCTAACATACACAGTGTACAGTGTCTTGAACGATTCCTTATTAAGGTATCGGAACGCTATTCTCAGGTTTGCCAGGCGCCCGTATGCTGCAGGGGTTATTTGGTTGATGTGTGCCTCCGGTGATGTGCTCGGTGTTATGGTCACCCCAAGGTCTTTCTCCCTGAGTGAGGTCTGTAGTCTTTGTCCACCTACCCTATACTCTGTCTGCGGTCTTCTTTGCCCCTCCCCAATCTTCATGACTTTGCATTTGGCTGAATTGAATTCGAGAAGCCAGTTGCTGGACCACATGTCCAGCCTGTCCAGGTCTCTTTGCAGTCCTGCCTCATCCTCGTCCGATTTAATTCTTCTCATCAACTTCACGTCATCTGCGAACAGGGACACTTCAGAGTCTATTCCTTCCATCATGTCGTTCACATATATCAAAAATAGCACTGGTCTAGAACTGACCCCTGTGGGACCCCGCTCGTAACAGGCTCCACTGTGATACTCTTCACGTACCATGACTCGTTGCTGCCCTCCCTGTCAGGTATTCCCTTATCCATTGCAGTGCCCTGCCTTTTACATGCGCCTGATCCTCCGCTTCTGCACTAATCTCTTGTGGGAACTGTGTCAAAGGCCTTCCTGCAGTCTAGGAAAATGCAATCTACCCACCCCTCTCTCTCGTGTCTTATTCTGTTACCTTGTCATAAAACTCCAGGAGGTTTGTGATACAAGATTTGCCTTCCATGAACCCATGCTGGTTTTCATTTATAATCTTGTTCCTTTCCAGGTGTTCGACCACTCTCCTCCTGATAATCTTCTCCATGACTTTGCACACAATACATGTCAGAGACACAGGACTGTAGTTTAGTGCCTCGTTTCTGTTTCCTTTCTTAAATATGGGGACTACATTAGCTGTCTTCCATTTCTCAGGTAGTTGCCCAGTTTCAAGGGATGTGTTGAAGATTGTGGTTAGAGGCACGCACAGCATCTCTGCTCCTTCTCTAAGGACCCATGGGGAGATGTTGTCCGGTCCCATCGCCTTTGAGGTGTCAAGGTCACTTAAGAGCTTCTTCACCTCCTCCTCAGTTGTTCGTATGTCGTCCAACACTTGTTGGTATATTCCCTTGATGTTTCCCTTCTGTGCTGTCTTCCCACAGCCCTTCCTGTCTCTACTGTAAAAACTTCCTTAAATCTCCTGTTCAGCTCCTCACATTACCTCCTGATCATTTCTTGTGAGTTCTCCACCTTCTGTCCTTAATCTGATCACCTGGTCTTTGACTGTTGTCTTCCCCCTGATGTGGCTATACAACAGTTTCGGGTGAGTCTTGATTCTCGATGCTATGTCATTTTCATACTGTCGCTGGGCCTCCCTCCTTACCTGTGCGTACTCATTCCTGGCTCTGCGACTGATCTCCCTATTTTCGTGTGTTCTCTGCCTTCTGTACTTTTTCCATTCTCTATTGCACTTTGTTTTTGCCTCCTAACACCGTCGGGTAAAACCAGGGGCTCGTTCTGGTATTCCCGTTGTTACTGTTGCCCTTGGAATAAACCTTTCCACTGCCTCCTTGCATTTTGTTGTTACATATTCCTCATTTCATTTACTGGCTTTCCTGCCAGTTCTTCTTTTGTGTGTGTGTGTGTGTGTGTGTGCATGCACATGTGTTTTGTGTGTGTATGCATGTGTGTGTATGTGTGTGTATGCGTGTGTGTGTGTATGTGTGTGTATGCGTGTGTGTATGTGTGTGTATGCGTGTGTGTATGTGTGTGTATGCGTGTGTGTGTATGCGGGTGTGTGGTATGTGTGTGTTATGCGTGTGGGGTGTATGCGTTGTGTATGCGTGGGGTGTGTATGCGTGTGTGTGTATGCATGTGTGTGTATGCATATACTCACCTAGTTGAGGTTGCAGGGGTCGAGTCCAAGCTCCTGGTCCCACCTCTTCACTGGTTGCTACATATATGTGTATATGCATGTGTGTGTATGCATGTACTCACCTAGTTGTACTCACCTAGTTGAGGTTGCAGGGGTCGAGTCCAAGCTCCTGGCCCCGCCTCTTCACTGGTCGCTACTAGGTCACTCTCCCTGAACCATGAGCTTTATCGTACCTCTGCTTAAAGCTATGTATGGATCCTGCCTCCACTACATCGCTTCCCAAACTATTCCACTTCCTGACTACTCTGTGGCTGAAGAAATACTTCCTAATATCCCTTTGATTCATCTGTGTCTTCAGCTTCCAACTGTGTCCCCGTGTTTGCTGTGTCCAGTCTCTGGAACATCCTGTCTTTGTCCACCTTGTCAATTCCTCTCAGTATTTTCTATGTCGTTATCATGTCCCCCCTATCTCTCCTGTCCTCCAGTGTCGTCAGGTTGATTTCCCTTAACCTCTCATCATAGGACATACCTCTTAACTCTGGGACTAGTCTTGTTGCAAACCTTTGCACTTTCTCTAGTTTCTTTACATGCTTGGCTAGGTGTGGGTTCCAAACTGGGGCCGCATACTCCAATATGGGCCTATACTACACAGTGTACAGGGTCCTGAACGATTCCTTATTAAGATGTCGGAATGCTGTTCTGAGGTTTGCTAGGCGCCCATATGCTGCAGCAGTTATTTGGTTGATGTGCGCTTCAGGAGATGTGCCTGGTGTTATACTCACCCCAAGATCTTTTTCCTTGAGTGATGTTTGTAGTCTCTGGCCCCCTAGACTGTACTCCGTCTGCGGTCTTCTTTGCCCTTCCCCAATCCTCATGACTTTGCACTTGGTGGGATTGAACTCCAGGAGCCAGTTGCTGGACCAGGTCTGCAGCCTATCCAGATCCCTTTGTAGTTCTGCTTGGTCTTCGATCGACTGAACTCTTCTCATCAACTTCACGTCATCTGCAAACAGGGACACCTCGGAGTTTATTCCTTCCTTCAAGTCGTTCACAAATACCAGAAACAGCACTGGTCCTAGGACTGACCCCTGTGGGACCCCGCTGGTCACAGGTGCCCACTCTGACACCTCACCACGTACCATTACTCGCTGCTGTCTTCCTGACAAGTATTCCCTGATCCATTGCAGTGCCTTCCCTGTTATCCCTGCTTGGTCCTCCAGTTTTTGCACTAATCTCTTGTGTGGTACTGTGTCAAACGCCTTCTTGCAGTCCAAGAAAATGCAGTCCACCCACCCCTCTCTCTCTTGTCTTACTGCTGTCACCATGTCATAGAACTCCAGTAGGTTTGTGACACAGGATTTCCCATCTCTGAAACCATGTTGTCTGCTGGTGATGAGATCATTCCTTTCTAGATGTTCCACCATTCTTCTCCTGACAATCTTTTCCATGATTTTGCATGCTATACATGTCAGTGACACTGGTCTGTAGTTTAGTGCTTTATGTCTGTCTCCTTTTTTAAAGATTGGTACCACATTTGCTGTCTTCCATGCCTCAGGCAATCTCCCTGTTTCGATAGATGTATTGAATATTGTTGTTAGGGGTACACATAGCGCCTCTGCTCCCTCTCTCAGGACCCATGGAGAGATGTTATCTGGCCCCATTGCCTTTGAGGTATCTAGCTCACTCAGAAGCCTCTTCACTTCTTCCTCTGTTGTGTGTACTATGTCCAGCACATGGTGGTGTACCCCACCTCTCCGTCTTTCTGGAGCCCCTTCTGTCTCCTCTGTGAGCACTTCTTTGAATCTCTTGTTGAGTTCCTCACATACTTCATGGTCATTTCTTGTTGTCTCTCCTCCTTCCTTCCTTAGCCTGATTACCTGGTCCTTAAACGGTTGTTTTCTTCCTGATGTGGCTGTATAACAGCTTCGGGTCAGATTTGGCTTTTGCTGCTATGTCGTTTTCATATTGACGTTGGGCCTCCCTTCTTATCTGTGCATATTCGTTTCTGGCTCTACGACTGCTCTCCTTATTCTCCTGGGTCCTTTGCCTTCTATATTTCTTCCATTCCCTAGCACACTTGGTTTTTGCCTCCTTGCATCTTTGGGTGAACCATGGGCTCATCCTGGCTTTTTCATTATTCCTGTTACCCTTGGGTACAAACCTCTCCTCAGCCTCCTTGCACATTGTTGCTACATATTCCATCATCTCATTAACTGGCTTCCCTGCCAGTTCTCTGTCCCACTGAACCTCATTCAGGAAGTTCCTCATTCCTGTGTAGTCCCCTTTCCTGTAGTTTGGTTTCATTTGTCCTTGCCTTCCTGCTTCCCCCTCCACTTGTAGCTCTACTGTGTATTCGAAGCTCAAAACCACATGATCGCTGGCCCCAAGGGGTCTTTCATATGTGATGTCCTCAATATCTGCACTACTCAAGGTGAATACTAAGTCCAGTCTTGCTGGTTCATCATCTCCTCTCTCTCTTGTAGTGTCCCTTACGTGTTGGTACATGAAGTTTTCCAGTACCACCTCCATCATCTTAGCCCTCCATGTAATCTTGGCCCCCATGTGGCTCCAAGTTCTCCCATTCGATCTCCTTGTGGTTAAAGTCGCCCATGATCAGGAGCTTTGTCCTGCATGCATGAGCTCTTCTGGCCACTGCAGCCAGTGTGTCAACCATCGCTCTATTGCTCTCATCATACTCTTGCCTTGGCCTCCTGCTGTTCTGTGGTGGGTTATACATTACTGCAATTATCACCTTGGGACCACCAGAGTGAAGTGTTCCCGCTATGTAATCACTTTCTTCTCCGCTGTCTCCTCTCTCCAGCTCATCAAAATTCCATCGGTGTTTGATCAGCAATGCCACTCCTCCGCCCCCCCTGTTCCTTCTGTCTTTTCTCAGGATCTGGTATCCCGCTGGAAAGATGGCATCTGTTATCATACCTGTAAGCTTGGTTTCTGTGATCGCTATGATGTCTGGTGATGCCTCTTTGACTCTTTCGTGCCACTCCTCCCACTTGTTTGTTATTCCATCAGCGTTTGTGTACCATACCTTCAGTTTCCTTTCCAACACTGGTTTGGGGGGCCTGTGGGGGTGGGAGACCTGGTAGCTTACTGTGGGATTCTATGGTTGGGGGTTGGGTGGAAGCTGTGGGTATGGATTGTATTGTGTGTTGGGATGGTGTGATAGGTTGTGGGGTTCTGAGGATAGTTGTGTGTGCGCTTGCCCTTGCTGCTCTGTTCTGCTCTGACTGACCTCTGCTGGTTCCATTCTTGTCTCCTTTCCTAGCTCCTTTCGCTTTTTTGTCCTCTCCCTCAGCTGCTTTCTCTCTCTGTTTGTGTTCTGTCTCTGTCTAGGAACACCTTCTTGTACTCTTCCGAACTTTTCAACCGTGGTTTCTCTTGGAGGATCCTGTTCCGCACTGTTTCTGTCCTGAGAATCAGCTTGATCGGTCGGTTTCTCCCCTTCAAGTACCCCCCTATTCTCTGAAAATTTACAATCTCATCCATGTCTTCTCCCCCTATTTCCCTGATGATTTTCTCAATCTCCTTCTTTCTTCCTGCCGTCTTTCAGTGTGTGTCCTTTCCTCTCTCTCCCGAAGCCCATGGATAAACACTGATTTTGCCCTTTCCTCCTCCCATTGCCTCTTCCTCTGTGACTCTGGTTCCTGTCTGTATGTGGTCATTTTCTCCCTTGATTTTTCCAATGGCTCTTGATAGCATGGTTATGCCTCAGCATTCGACCTATCTCCCTCTCCATCTGCACCCATCTGCTCTTCCCTTCCACTCCCTGGCCCTTCTTTGCAGGCTGATAGGACCTTAGCATATTTCATATCTCCTTCCTTCCTGTTCAGCCTCTCAGCTTCGTATGGTGTGTCTTCTCTGGTCACTACCCCTGAGACTTGCTTCAGCCTGTTTACCTCAAATTCTAGGACCTTTACCCTGGCTACTGCAGTTTCGACTTGTGCCTCCCAATTCTTCGTCTCCTTCTCCAACCTCTTTTCCCATTTCACAGAGAGCTCTTTCTCCATTTTTTCAGAAAGCTCTCCTAATTTTCTCTCCCATTCTTGCTCTATCCTTTTCCACTGCTCCTCCATCCATTCCTCCCTACCAGTACCATTGTCATCTGATCCCTGATTCCTGCGAGTCCCAACCATTTTTTTTTTTTTTTTTTTTTTTTTTTTAGTAAAAGAGAAAGTGAAAAAGAAAAAGGGGGAGAGAGTGAGAGAGAGGGAGAAAGAGAGAGAAGGGGAGGGTAGGAGGGGAAAAGGGGGAGAAAGTGAGAGAGAGAGGGAAAAGGTAAGAGAGAGGGGGCAGTGACAAGGGAAGAGAGGGAGAGAGAGAGAATAGGAAGAGAGAGAGGGGGAGAGAGAGAGGGAGAGGGAGGGAGAGGAAGAGAGAGGAAGAGAGAGAGTGAGAGGAAGAGAGAGAGGAAAAGTGAGAGGAAGAGAGAGAGGAAGAGGGAGAGGAAGAGAGGATGAGAGAAAGGGGAGGGAGAGAGAGAGAGAGAGAGAGAGGAGAGAGAGGAGAGGGAGGCGGGGGGGGGAAGGAAGGGTTAGAGGATCACTTCACAGGAAGGTGTGAAATCCTGTATATGGGTGTGTGTGTGTGTGTGTGTGTGTGTGTGTGTGTGTGTGGTGTGTGTGTGTGTGTGTGTGTGTGTGTGTGTGTGTGTGTGTGTGGCTTGTGTGTATGTGTGCCCCCACTTCTAAGTGTGTGTGTGTGTGTGTATGCGTGTGTTTGTGTGTGTATGCATGTGTATGCATGTGTGTGTATGCGTGTATATGCATGTGTGTGTGCGTGTGCCTGCACACCACACCAACTGAAAGGGACAATTTCAATTTTCTCTAATACACACATTCTTAACACGAATTTCAGCTTTGCTCTTTTGTAACATATGAAAAAGTAACACTGCAATAGGTCTACTAGCCCATGCCAGGCTCAAATCTCCAGAGCCTCAAGCCAATGTAGATTTATTTCTAGTCATCAGTACTGTCTTTAAAATAATACATGCCCTTCAATGCAGACGGTAGCAAATAAATGGAAGTGTTGTACATGAAGATGTTTTGATCATCACCAAAGCCTGGAGACATGACACCATTCAGCAGGATTCTTGTGGCAAAGGTGACATTTGCTAGACCATCCTCCACTAACACCTGGTGGAGAAACTGCCACTAGATAAAGGTCACTTCTCTGAAAAGAACTTTTAAAGTCATTTGTAACAGTCAAGAATATATGTACATTCATGAAGAGTACTGTAGCAATAAGGTTAACTATAAATTAATTAATTATAAATATTAACATTAACAATCTCATTGACATCTCAGTACATAAACAGGAATTCAAATGAGTCATGGCACTGTCAGTAATGCCATTATGAGGCAGAGATTTTTGACTAGAACCTGGAGTTTACCTGGAGAGAGTTCCGGGGGTCAATGCCCCCATGGCCCGGTCTGTGACCAGGCCTCCTGGTGGATCAGAGCCTGATCAACCAGGCTGTTACTGCTGGCTGCACGCAAACCAACATACGAGCCACAGCCCGGCTGGTCAGGAACCGACTTTAGGTGCTTGTCCAGTGCCAGCTTGAAGACTGCCAGGGGTCTGTTGGTAATCCCGCTTATGTATGCTGGGAGGCAGTTGAACAGTCTCGGGCCCCTGACACTTATTGTATGGTCTCTTAACGTGCTAGTGACACCCCTGCTTTTCATTGGGGGGATGTTGCATCGTCTGCCAAGTCTTTTGCTTTCGTAGTGAGTGATTTTCGTGTGCAAGTTCGGTACTAGTCCCTCTAGGATTTTCCAGGTGTATATAATCACGTATCTCTCCCGCCTGCGTTCCAGGGAATACAGGTTCAGGAACCTCAAGCGCTCCCAGTAATTGAGGTGTTTTATCTCCGTTATGTGCGCCGTGAAGGTTCTCTGTACATTTTCTAGGTCAGCAATTTCACCTGCCTTGAAAGGTGCTGTTAGTGTGCAGCAATATTCCAGCCTAGATAGAACAAGTGACCTGAAGAGTGTCATCATGGGCTTGGCATCCCTAGTTTTGAAGGTTCTCATTATCCATCCTGTCATTTTTCTAGCAGATGCGATTGATACAATGTTATGGTCCTTGAAGGTGAGATCCTCCGACATGATCACTCCCAGGTCTTTGACGTTGGTGTTTCGCTCTATTTTTTGGCCAGAATTTGTTTTGTACTCTGATGAAGATTTAATTTCCTCGTGTTTACCATATCTGAGTAATTGAAATTTCTCATCGTTGAACTTCATATTGTTTTCTGCAGCCCACTGAAAGATTTGGTTGATGTCCGTCTGGAGCCTTGCAGTGTCTGCAATGGAAGACACTGTCATGCAGATTCGGGTGTCATCTGCAAAGCAAGACACGGTGCTGTGGCTGACATCCTTGTCTATGTCAGATATGAGGATGAGGAACAAGATGGGAGTGAGTACTGTGCCTTGTTGGAACAGAGCTTTTCACCGTACGCCTCGGACTTTATTTCTGTTGAATACTACTCTCTGTGTTCTGTAGTGAGGAAATTATAGATCCATCGACCGACTTTTCCCTGTTATTCCTTTAGCTTGCATTTTGGGCACTATTACGCCATAGTCACATTTGCCCGAAGGCTTTTGTAAAGTCTGTATATATTACATCTGCATCTTTTTGTTTTTCTAGTGCATCGAGGGACCCTTGTCGTAGTGATCCAATAGTTGAGACAGACAGGAGCGCCTGTTCTAAACCCATGTTGCCCTGGTTGTTGTAACTGATGGGTTTTTCTAGAGGGGTGGTGATCTTGCTCTTGGGACCCTTTCAAAGATTTTTAGATAGGGCATAAATGACTAAGAATGGAGGAACACAAACCTGGAGTATACCTGGAGGGTTTTTCCGAGGGTCAGTGCCCTGCCCCCTTTATCCATGACCAGGCCTCAATGGTGGATTACAGCCTGTCAACAAGGCCATTACTGCTGGCCGCATGCAAACCAACACATGAGCTACAGCCCCTTTACAGTCTGACCTTCCCCCGGCTTGTCCAGCTCCCTCCTTTAAGACAGCCGGGGTCTTTTTGGAAATTTCCCTTCTTTTTTAAAGCTGACTCGGCAGAGATGCAACCACTCCCCCAATGAAAAGCAGGGGTCCCAAAAAAGTAAAAGTGAGAACAACACAATAAGTGTCAGGGGCCCAAGATGTTTTCCCCCCAAACGGGGCCTCCCGCATAACAAAGGGGAAAAACCAAATGGCCCGGCCGGCTGTTTTAAAGCGGGGCACGGGACCGGGGGGGAAAACCCAAAAGCCTTTTCCCCTGACCCACCAAAAAAGGCTGGGTTCTTTTGCTTGGGGTTTCCCGGTCCAGGAGAACCCGGGTTTTTTAACCCGCCAAATGGGGCCCTATTAACCCGGAGAGGGGGGGGTTACCCCCAAGGCCCCCCCAGGATTTGGGGTTCATTTAGGGGGAATAAAAATGGGCCACTGAAAAGACGCCGGGTTTCCTGGACCGGGCCCCGCGGGGGTGCCCGACTCGGAACACCCTCCAAAAAGGTGGCTAAAAAAAATTTTAATTTTACGGGCAATTCTGTCAAAACTCTAAATTTTACATTTTTTAAAAATCATATTTAAATTTTTTTTCTTCATTTTTAAAATTTATCAAGTTAAGAACCCTGCTACTCAAAATAAATCCCTTTAAAAATCCCAATAAAAAAAATTTACAGTGGAACCTAAAATTTTTCGAACTCCCCTAACTAAAACCAATTTGTAAGTGTTTTTTTTGCAATATTTTTAAATAAGTAAAAAAGTATTTTTTGGGGGTCTGAAATGAACAAATTAATTTCCTTTTTTCCCTGATGGAATAAAATTTTTTGGTAACGGAAACTCGAACACCCGCCTGGAAGGGTTATACTTTATTAACTTGAAGCCTTTGAATATAAAAATTTAATATGGATTGTAAATAATTAAGGTGTCATCACATAACATAAACAGAACTGATCCCTACTGACCGTATTTTAAATGTGGTTTTTGAGACTTCATTCAGGGGAAGAAAGTGAGTGTTATTTCCGGGTTAAAGGGGAGGGCCCGTGTGAAAGATTTCATTCAGACACGAGCAACACCCCCAAACCGCTAGATTTTCCCAAAGTCCACGTCCTTTTAGCGGGGGAAGAAGTCGAGGAATATACATTTCCCTGGGAACCCATCGTCCCCCGTAAACCGGGGCTCAAAACCGGGCCCCATATTTTGAAAAAGAAGCTTTAATGAAAGGAATGCAAAGTAATTACGGGGAAGGCCTGAATGATAGCTCTGGTCATTGTGTTGCAATCAATAAAACCAAACAGGTGTTTTGCAATGCGGAGAAATGAAGGAAAGTTATCTTTCAACCCCCCCCCAGGGTTTTTTTTTCATATTTTTTCTTTCATCACTTTCGAAATTTCCCTGCAAAATTTAAAGGAATATGACGGGGAAAAAACTCAGTATTAAAGAATCACGGGGAAAAAGGAAATTTTACTGAAAAATAAAAAAAAAGGAAAAAAATTTTATTTGCCCTTGTATGTTTTCTTGAGAGAGGGGAAAAGATAGACAACCTTGCCGGGGTAAAACATTGAAAAAGACTCACCTTATGACAGGAAAGGGACATAGCATCTTCTTACGGGTTTTGAAAATATTTAGTAATATGACACTCACAGCCTTTTTATAACAAAAGGGCAATGGAAGGACCCCGTCATTTCCTGCGTGAATAATGAGAAAAATTTTTTGTATTCTACCCCGTAAAAAACTTAAATTTCGAACTTTAAAAAATTTAAAATTTTATCAAAAAATTTTCACCCCCAAATTAATAATAAAGAAAATAATTTACAAAAGTGGACCCCCCGGGATTCGATATTTAAACCGTTTCCCCGAGGCCATTTAATGTCGAAAATATCGAAAGTCGAATTAAAATTTTTCCCCCTAAGAAATAATGGAAAAACAAAATTAAACCGTGTAAGAAAACCCAAAAATAGGGAAAAAAAAAAATTTTTCCACATGAAATATTTAAAAAAATAAATAATTACAAAACAACAATAACAATAGTTTAAAAAAACAATAGAATAATTTTACACTTACCTTAAAAAAAGATCTGGGGATGATTTTAAAGGGATGGGAAGAGGGGGGAGTGTGGATGGTGTTAGTGTTTAGAAGGGGGAAACCCCTTCCATTAAGACTTGAACGGCACCTCACCAAAGCCTTAAAACCCCATTGTGTAAGCCACTACATTCTTAAATCTTTTAACCCAAACCTTTTTCTGGCCTTAAATTCACTTACATCACCACTAGTTGGGAGGGAATTTTTTTTACCAAAATTTCAGGGAAAATCCCCACACACCACCCCCTTTCCCTACTTTGCAATTACTTTTTTCTTCATTTTAATAACATTAGCAACTTTTTTTTTCGAAGGGTTGGGACTAGAACTTTTTTTGGGGGCCTGCTTACTTATTTTTTCAGAAACAAGCACCAAAAACAGTGAAAAATATTTGGGTAATAGGAATGAACCGAATGTAAACCTTAGATGCTTTCACACTGGCTGGGTTGTAAACCCCTGGCACACACAGTGGGAGTCAGGCCCCAAAGGGACACGTCCCCGTAAAGAATTCTATTGAATGTCGGGGTTTTTTCCCCGAATTTTTAGGGGAAAATTTTTTCGTTAAAATGCATCGGGGGGGGGGGGGAAAATTTGGATTTTTTGAATGTCGTGCCCAATTCCCCAATGTCGGGGGTTCCCCTGTATTTGTTTTTCTGTCACTCTTTTCCTGTCTAGACTTAATAATCTGTAAGTATTTTGGTTTAAATCTGCCCGAAATGCCTTGGGATGATAAGGGGCTTTTTTTTTTAAAACAAATTATTAAAAGTAAAAACCCATTTAGCCTTAGCAAAGAAATAAAATTCTTATTATTTTTTGTTATACATCACTATTTCTACTAAGGAGGGTATACAAAGAAAAAATGGGTGGGGATACTGCAAGAATTTGGAAAAAAAAACCCTACTTATGTATATTAAAAGGGCATTTATTGAGGGAAAAGTCCCAACACAGGCCCTTTTAAAAATTTTATCTGTTAAAATCCCTTTTTTCCCCGTTTTTTTCTTTCATTACATTCCCCTAAGAAAGCATAGCACCATTTTTTTTTCTTAAAAGCCTAAACCAAAAATAACACCATATAGCCTAATCTTAGGGAAACTCTGACCAACACAATACCATGACGAACCCCATTGGGCCCGATGGCTAAAGCTCCCCACTTCACACGGGGAGGGTCTGGGTTCGAATTTCCCAGCGAAGGGAAAATAACACGGGGATATTTCCCTTTTTACTATTTCTATTTTTCCTTTAAATAAAATGGGGACCTGGGTTAGTCGACTGGTGTGGGGCGCATCCTGGGACAAAAAATGACCCAATTTTCCCCCAAATGCTCGCATAACAGGCGGCTTTTTTATGTAAATATAACAGCGGGTTTTTTTATGATTTGGATGTCATTGATGTTAGTTAAGTCCCGTTACCTTTACATGCCTTGGAAAAAAAAAAGATATTATATTGTTTGGGACCTTAATCTTAGAAGCCCAAAACCCAAAACAAAAAGAAACCCCAAATACTTTAACTTAAGAACCCCCTTTTTAAAAAACCCAAAATAACATTAGTAAGCTCTAATCAAAATAGCTCGGGCAGCATAACCACTTACAGCTCTGATTAACACAATACAATGATAACTTAACCTCAAGAAGTTCCAATCAACATAAATCCAGAGGGAACTTACGGAACAGTGACCCACTGATATATGTGGCATAAATGCTTGCTGAAAAAGGTGGGTTGGGTGCAGCTGTAAGATTGATGGAAATATTGAATCCTTCTTTGACGCCCAGGCAAGGGCACAGAGGCGTTGCTGTCCAATTGTTGCTTACTACTGGGACTACATGAATAAAGCTGGAATAATTTACCTGTAAATCAAAATATTACAAAATTTAACATATATTTATCTTACACACTAATGTAATGTCACCATGGTTGTTTAATATATTTATAGATGGGGTTGTAAAAGAAGTAAATGCTAGGGTGTTCGGGAGAGGGGTGGGATTAAATTATGGGGAATCAAATTTAAAATGGGAATTGACAGTTACTTTTTGCTGATGATACTGTGCTTATGGGAGATTCTAAAGAAAAATTGCAAAGGTTAGTGGATGAGTTTGAGAATGTGTGTAAAGGTAGAAAGTTGAAAGTGAACATAGAAAAGAGTAAGGTGATGAGGGTATCAAATGATTTAGATAAAGAAAAATTGATATCAAATTGGGGAGGAGGAGTATGGAAGAAGTGAATGTTTTCAGATACTTGGGAAGTTGACGTGTCGGCGGATGGATTTATGAAGGATGAGGTTAATCATAAAAATTGATGAGGGAAAAAAGGTGAGTGGGGCATTGAGGTATATGTGGAGTCAAAAAACGTTATCTATGGAGGCAAGAAGGGAATGTATGAAAGTATAGTAGTACCAACACTCTTATATGGATGTGAAGCTTGGGTGGTAAATGCAGCAGCGAGGAGACGGTTTGGAGGGAGTGGAGATGTCCTGTCTAAGGGGAATGTGTGGTGTAAATTTTTATGCAGAAAATTCGGAGTGTGGAAATTAGGAGAAGGTGTGGAGTTAATAAAAGCATTAGTCAGAGGCAGAAGAGGGGTTGTTTAGGTGGTTGGTCATTTAAGAGAGAATGGATCAAAGTAGAATGACATGGAAAGCATATAAATTTTATAGGGAAGGAAAGAGGGGTAGGGGTCGTCCTCGAAAGGGTTGGAAAGAGGGGGTAAAGGAGGTTTTGTGGGTGAGGGGCTTGGACTTCCAGCAAGCGTGCAGAGCGTGTTTGATAGGAGTGAATGGAGACGAATGATACTTGGGACCTGACGATCTGTTGGAGTGTGAGCAGGGTAATATTTAGTGAAGGGAATCCCGGGAAACCGGTTATTTTCATATAGTCAGGGCTTGAGTCCTGGAAATGGGAAATACAATGCCTGCACTTAAAAAGGGGGGGTTTGGGATATTGGCAGTTTGGAGGGATATGTTTTTGTAATCTCTATACGTATATGCTTCTAAACTGTTATATTCTGAGCACCTCTGCAAAAGCAGTGATAATGTGTGAATGTGGTGAAAGTGTTGAATGATGATGAAAGTATTTTCTTTTTGGGGATTTTCTTTCTTTTTTTTTGGGTCACCCTGCCTCGGTGGGAGACGACCGACTTGTTGAAAAAAAAAAAAAAAAAACTTATAAGCATTAATATTTTTTTTTAATATTTGCTGTAATGTTGTGGTGTCACATAGATCAGGGGAGCCACACAATGTTGTGTATCAAACTATGATAATAGTGAAAGAAAAATATTAAAACTTCTTTATAACAAAAGGTATTTCTAAAAATTGTATTGCTAGGTGTCAGAAAATAATATGCGAGTCTTACATACACGACACTATTTACTTATTACAGATTAATCCTCTATTAAAACACCTTATTTTTTACTATCCTTGGGTATGGGTATTATTGTGTTGACTTTTTTCTAAATGGGGTAGAATACCTACCTCAAGCATACCAGAGTAAGAGATCATCACTATGAACTAAGAAAGAAGAGCTGCCACGTGTATGCTAAAAAGTTCTTCACGGAGCAATAGAACAGCTTACATGAGGAGGTAGTGATGGCTGTAATAGTTGGTCTTTCCTAGACTAATTATTTTGTGTGACTGTACCCTGAGGGTTTCTGCTTAATAATAAAATATGAGAATAAATATTACAACCAGGACAGAATAAATGCTGAAGACAGGTCACCATGAGCTTTGTTCTGCTCCTGTAACTAGTGGTAATCACAGGTATTTACAAATAGGTAATCACAAACAATTATTATTATTTTTTATTATTATCACACTGGCCGATTCCCACCAAGGCAGGGTGGCCCGAAAAAGAAAAACTTTCACCATCATTCACTCCATCACTGTCTTGCCAGAAGGGTGCTTTACACTACAGTTTAAACTGCAACATTAACACCCCTCCTGCAGAGTGCAGGCACTGTAATTCCAAACAAGTCATCACAAAAAAGTCATCACAAACATAACTATGAATAAAGATTAAAAAGTGCACAATAATGTACAATACTCACCCAGTTCAGAGCATTGGAAGCATTTCCAAGAAGAGTATAATTTCCAGTCTTATTATAAGTCAGTTGCACTACCCAATCCATACCTGTTGAATCTGACAAAGACAATAAAAAAAATGGTATATGTAATCCATGACGATATGTTAAAACTTCCGAACGCCATCACCATAGGCCTACTCTGCCTCTAAAATCTTACCAAATTCAGTGATTTAAAAATATTTCTGAACAATTATTTCACATTACTATGAAGTATATGATCACACAATGCTTAACCCTTAAACTGTCCAAACAAATTTACGTTCACATGCGTAGTGCTCCAAAAGTAGATCTACATTTTTTTACATATTTTCAAATATAACAAAAAAACAAAGTAGATCAAAGATGATCTACTTTTTTTACATACTTTCAAATGTTGAAAAAACGTAGATCTACGTTAGGACAGTTTAAGGGTTAAACAAATCAAATTAATCTTGAGTGACAATACACTACTTTAAAACAATAGAAATTTCCATAACTCAAAGACTTCTATACAAAAATTAATATAGAAGATAAAATCACACATGTTAGTAATGACACACTGCAACAGTTTAAAAAGCATTAAAATTTCAACTCATCAAGCTCAGGGTTGTTAAGATGCCAATAAAGGCCACTTAATTCAAGGTTATCCTCCCCCTCCTTGGATCAAATCTGATTACATACAGTACTATATTTTCTGACATACAGTGGAACCTCAAAAATCGAACCGCTCCCAACTCAACCAATTATGTAAGTGTATTTTTGTAAGTGCTTTTATAAGTGTATTTTTGAGGGTCTTAAATGGTCTAATCTAATTTACATTATTCCTGATGGGAATAAATTCGTTCAGTAGTGGCACTCGAACAGCCTTCTGGACCGAAGAAAGTTCGATATTTGAGGTTCCACTGTATAAGGCATGCTTTTTCCCCCACAAAAGTTTTGGAAAATCAGCCTGCATCTTACATGCTCAAGGTCAGGGTCAAGGGTAGGCTTCATGTTATGCTTTAGCATTTTGTTTGTTACAATTGCTGGGAAACACAATCTTATATAGACCGGGCCGCAGGGGCACTGACCACCGAAACCTTCTCCAGGAATACCCCAGGTATGTTCATGCACAATATATGCTGGAAAATACAGTATACTCATATAATAATAATAATAATAATACTAACTAGCAAAGTAGGTGTATGCAACTTTAGGACCCCAGTTAAGACTAGAGAAGAGAGGAGCACCCTGAAAATAGAATCATTATTAATACTAAGCTATGAAAGTATATAATATTCATGCATTTGCAGTTATACATGGTGTAAATATTATGCAGAGAATTCAAATAGTAGAAATTAAAAGGCATCAGGTTATGAAAGGTCGAAGCCAGAGAGTAGTGTTGAAATGGTTTATTAGGAAGAGAAGGAGCAGAACAGGATGACCAAGAGTGTATAAATCTGGGGCAGTAGTAGTAGCAGTAGTACTATACTGTGGTAGTAGTACTGTAGAAGTAGTGTCAGAAGTAGTATTGTAGTAGCAGTAGTGTCAGCAGTAGTACTGTAGTAGTAGCAGTAGTAGTGTGAGAAGCAGTATTGTTGTAGTAGTATTAGTACGCAGTAGTTGCACTGTAGTAAGACAGACCTTAGTAAAGGTGATGTGGAAGGGAGTTGTGTAGAAGAGTGGAACCCAAAATTCATCAACTAAGTCTGGTTCACTGACAAGTTCCTGACATACTGTTGAAGCTTGGCCGGTCCAGTTACTTGCTGCCCCCAGTAACTTACTCGTAATCTGAAAACAAACTACATAATTAGCCTTTAACTATTAAGGAGACAATTAAAATGGAGCACCACTATTCCATATTTACCAGTGTATATACATAAAGTAATTTATTTCAAATGCAAAATGATATCTCACATAAATAATGCAAAGCCTCAGTGAAGGAAATATTTTGGGAGAGGCACAGACTACTGAAATTTGTTTAGAAGAGGAAATATTTAGACAAAGATTGATTTCCACATGATAACTGTTTATGCTTTGTTATTGTATTAAAGTTCCCCTGACTGATGATGTACAGGTATAACACAGCCTTAATTAATGACCCTGGTTCAGTAAACAGGCTTTAAACCTAACCAAAAGAGACATACAGGAATCTACGTACCACATAGGTCAGATTGTGGGTTCCTTTCAGGGAGTACATAGAAGTATTTTGTGTATAAGGTGTAGGAACAAGGGCAGTAGGAATAGATGAAGCTGTGGCACAGTCCACCTTGTAGCTCATATTAACTAGCTGATGTTCCCTCACAGTTGCACTTATGACCAATCTAAAATGAAAACGTTACTAAATATACATATTTGAGGGTCCAAAACTCAAAATATTTAGTAAAATCACACAAATTATTATTATAATCAAAAAGAAGTGCCAAACGTACAAGGGTCATACAGAGCAGAAAATCACACAAAGAGGCACACATACCATACACAAATATAAAAAAAACGTTAAGATAATGCAAAAAAATGCATCAAGGTAGTAACTGTGCTGAAGGCAATGATTAGATTTTGCCACCGAAGTGGCTAGTTTATTGTGCACCCATATCCAACCTTTGGACAGTAGTGCAAGAATATATGGATACACAAAAGGCCTAGGAACTAGGCCCCAAAAGGATTAACATGTGTACATTTGGATTTATATCTACATATCTACAGTTCACTTATCTGTTACGGGCAAATTTAGTTAATTTGCTTAGTATATCTTATTTTCATTAATAAGACATCTTGACATGTCACATAGGTTATTATACTGTCTGTCTCTGTATTCCTCAATAAGTGGACAATTAAGCACATAGTGTTCAAGACAGTGACCATATGCCTGATCACATAATTTACATTTAGTTTGATCATCATCTGTGTGTCTCCCAAACTGCCAGAAGTACTTGTAACCAAGCCTAAGCCTGGCCACTACAACATCAGTCAGTACTTGTAACCAAGCCTAAGCCTGGCCACTACAACATCAGTCAGTACTTGTAACCAAGCCTAAGCCTGGCCACTACAACATCAGTCAGTACTTGTAACCAAGCCTAAGCCTGGCCACTACAACATCAGTCAGTACTTGTAACCAAGCCTAAGCCTGGCCACTACAACATCAGTCAGTACTTGTAACCAAGCCTAAGCCTGGCCACTACAACATCAGTCAGTACTTGTAACCAAGCCTAAGCCTGGCCACTACAACATCAGTCAGTACTTGTAACCAAGCCTAAGCCTGGCCACTACAACATCAGTCAGTCTGTTCACATTGCAAGTTGCTCCATAAACATACTTATCTATTTTCATGTTATCATAGTGGGTTATAGATCTACTCAGGCTTCTAATTGCATTCCTATAACAATCATTTTCAATATTTACTTCTCTCCTAATATTATTCCTGATGCTAGACACAGTTATGGTGGCCTGGTGGTTAACGCTCTCGCTTCACACGGTGAGGGCCTGGGTTCGATTCCCAGCCAGAGTAGAAACATTGGGCGTGTTTCTTTCCAACTGTTGTCTATGTTCCCCATCAGTAAAATGGGTACCTGGGTGTTAGTCGACTGGTGTGGGTCGCATCCTGGGACACTGACCTAATTTGCCCGAGATGCTCAGCATAACAAGTGGCTTTCTATGTAGTAGTATGTCATTGTTGTCAGCTAGGACTGTATACCATGTACATGTACTTGTAGTAAATAAAGATTATTATTATTATTATAAAATTATATTCTACATTCTCCTTCTGGGTACTCTTCTTGGCTAACATATCAACTTTATTATGAAGGAGTAATCCAAAGTGTGATGGGATCCATAGCAATTGTACATTAATTCCTTTGTCCCTGATTTTTGAGTATCTGTACCTGGCTTCTCCAGAGAGGGACCTACAGGTCCAGAGAGGGACCTACAGGTCCAGAGAGGGACCTACAGGTCCAGAGAGGGACCTACAGGTCCAGAGAGGGACCTACAGGTTCAAAGAGGGACCTACAGGTCCAGAGGGACCTACAGGTTGTATTAGAGAGGGACCTACAGGTCCAGAGAGGGACCTACAGGTCCAGAGAGGGACCTACAGGTCCAGAGAGGGACCTACAGGTCCAGAGAGGGACCTACAGGTCCAGAGAGGGACTTACAGGTCCAGAGAGGGACCTACAGGTCCAGAGAGGGACCTACAGGTCCAGAGAGGGACCTACAGGTCCAGAGAGGGACCTACAGGTCCAGAGAGGGACCTACAGGTCCAGAGAGGGACCTACAGGTTGTATTAGAGGGACCTACAGGTCCAGAGAGGGACCTACAGGTCCAGAGAGGGACCTACAGGTCTAGAGAGGGACCTACAGGTCTAGAGAGGGACTTACAGGTTGTATTAGAGGAGGTCCAGAGAGGGACCTACAGGTTGTACTAGAGAGGGACCTACAGGTTGTACTAGAGGGACCTACAGGTCCCTCTCTAATACAACCTTCCCAACATTCTCCACCTAACTCTTCACACTATAAATTCATGTACTCTTTACCCAGGTAGATCTGTTAGTGACTTGATAAAGATCGCTGTGTGGGTGAAACATAGTAAATGATCACATTATATTGTATTTGTGTTTATTTTTCCATCGTATTGGTATTTTATACCTTTTATCTCTACAGAGACATCAGCACTGGTGGAAGACAAAGTTGAGAGGTAGTTGTTGTAATCAAGCACCCTCTCAACTTTGTCTTCCACCAGTGCTGATGTCTCTGTAATTGACTGATAAAGCCTGCAGCGCAGGCGAAACGTTTACCCAATAAAGATTCTTAGTGTTTCCCTGTGTCATACTCCTCAGGTTTGTCGGTCAAAAATCAAGAAGCGGAACCTAGACATCAAACTTTCTTCCCGACAAACTCATATATACCGTAAATACAAATAAATGATCACAATAACACAGCAGATCAAATGCTGAGTGTCAGTGGTTCGATCCCCGGCATGGGTGGAAACACTAAGCATGTTTCCTTACACCGAAATACAGATTCACATATTCAGGACTTGCTCTGATACCTACTCTTCCTAGTCTCCCTGTGATCCCCGTTGGGGAGGGGAACCTCTACCTTTCATCTTCATCCTTGGATCAAGATGAATTCTCCAGTCAAGATAAAACCCTCCAGTGGGACGGTGATTGACTCTATGAAGCTTGCCATTGTTACTACCTTGCGGACTGAACTTAGTTAAATCCTCTGCTAAGACTAGTCTCTTAGATTAAAGCTAACCTATGACACTGAGCTTGACTCTATCATCATTACTGATTCTATGTCATCATTGAAGGCTCTTGGCTCATATAATGACTCCAACAACATGCTCATTGGGGAAGCCAGGTATAGATACTCAAAAATTAGGGACAAAGGAATTAATGTACAATTGCTATGGATCCCATCACATATTGGATTACTAGTCTCTCTGACAATGGGTTTCAAGTTATTTAATATCCAGCGAATCGAGCCAAACGTTTTATCTTCCTCAAGAAGCTTGATAAATTTATCACATCTTAAGTCCTGCACTGCTACTACTCCACCTAAATGTCTTCACTGCAAAACGGACCATCATACTCTTGCTTCAAGATGCCCCATCGGCCATCCACCGTGAACCTCTGAAGACCCAAGAAGCAGAACAGAAAAAGATACCATTCAAGTCTCCTACTTATGCAGTCAGACACTTCAAAACTTCTCAAGGTCACTCTACCCTCCATCACTCCTCCAGCCTGTGACCCAACCAAGATACATTACTGTCTGCCCACATACATATGGCACAGCCTGGCTCCTTTAAGGACGTTATCAACGAGTTCTTTGAACTAACCAACATGCCCAAATTCGTCTTCCCAGCCTCTCCACCGTCTGCAGACATTTCTAAGTTCGCAAAAGATTTAGTTAATGTGTCTGCACACCAGCAACAGCAGGTTCACCACCATCACTAACTGTACGTGACGTCACTCCACCTCCAACCACCAGACTTTGTACACCACTTGACATTTTCCTAACGAAATGACTGGCCAGGAACTAGTCACCTCTCTGGAGGCCGGGACTACTAAGTTCACCTGATGAACTACTCGATATCCTTTTCCAGTAGTATTTCCATCCTTCTTATCTTAGGACAGCTCTTGTCGTCTTCGTTAGTTCCTTACACCTACTGTCCCTGTTCGTCCAGAAGTAAGTAGGTGCCTGGGTGTTAGGTGACCGGTGTGGGTTGCACCCTGGGGGACAAGACCAAAGGGTCGTAATGGAAATAAGACAGACGGCCACTGATGACACACTGATTTTATTGGGTTATCCTGGGTGACTAACTCTCCTCTGGGTGTAAAATACCAATAAAATTTCCTCTTAATTGGTGTTGAAGGGCTCTTGATCCAAGTAATTGTAGCTATTCTTTCCTACTGTTTGTTGTTGTTATAATATTAGTCAGGAGACAGGACAAGTGTCTCTTCAAATGGGTCTTAAACACGTGCATGACACGTTTTATACTTGATGTGTAATACAATTTTCCTACTTTTTGACCAAACCTGACTACTTCTTGACGACTACTGCGGGTTTGGCGCTTCCCCATAAGTAAGTTTATTCAGGTATACACAAATACAGTTACATAGATTATCATACATAGCACATATATGTAGAGACCCTGGGATACACATGACTAATTAAATTAATTTTGTCTTATACCTACTAAAACTACATAATGTGCTGATGCTTGTTATATTCAACTTACTTCTTGGTAATATTTGCTGTTTCCTGGGCAGTGGTAGCGTCCACGTAAGATACAATGATGTCCAGATGTTCGTCTACATGTCTCGATCTTGTACTGATCTGAAACAATTTTACGAGATGTTTAATAAATGTTTAATTTGATAAAGTGTCTCATACAATGGGCTTTTATATACACTTTATCTGTAGTTGGTATTTCCTGCATATTTTGTTCTACAATGCTAAGATACAAAAATGTTTTGATTTACCTGCATTAACTTCCTATTAAATAAATATTCTTATTAATGCCATGATTTAGATTATCTATGACTCCATATATGCATATGTGATACATTGTGTATATGTAAGTATCTGGGGTCTGGTTATGTGGTAAATGTATTGTGAACTTTGATGCAGAATGCGCAGGTTCGAATCCTGCTGTGGGCTGATACCTGGAGTTTACCTGGAGAGAGTTCCGGGGGTCAACGCCCCCGCGGCCCGGTCTGTGACCAGGCCTCCTGGTGGATCAGATAGGCGAAAGTAAAAAAAAAAAAAGCCTGTTTGCGACTTGTTAAGCATGTATATAAACTTACACACACACAGTGAAGAGGCGGGTCCATGAGCTATGTAGTCAACCCCTGCAACCACAATTAGGTTACCTGGAGGTTACCTGGAGGTTATTCCGGGGATCAACGCCCCCGCGGCCCGGTCCACGACCAGGCCTCCCGATGGATCAGGGCCTGATCAACTAGACTGTTACTGCTGGCCGCACGCAGTCCGACGTACGAGCCACAGCCCGGCTGATCCGGCACCGACTTTAGGTATCTGTCCAGCTCTCTCTTGAAGGCAGCCAGGGGTTTATTGGCAATTCCCCTAATGCTTGATGGGAGGCTGTTGAACAGTTTTGGGCCCCGGACACTTATGGTGTTTTCTCTTAGTGTATTGGCGGCATTTTGCATCGCCTGCCCAGTCTTTTACTTTCGTAGGGAGTGATTTCTGTGTGCAGATTTGGGACCATTTTCCTGAGCTCTGATCATACAAGTTTTTCAGACATTTGTTCCCTCTACGTCTTCAGGACACTGAATTGTAACTTAGTAATAACAGATGCCGTGCTCCTGACCTAACTAGGTTAGGGCATTGGCTTAAGTCGGTGGGAGACTTGGACCTGCCTCTCATGGGCCAGTATGCCTGCTGCAGTGTTCCTTTTGTTATGTTCTTAGAATAATAACCTTAAAATGTAGGCCTCAGTCAGATGACCTCGGAAGGACTCAGTCTGATGACCTCAGGAGGACTCAGTCAGATGACCTCGGAAGGACTCAGTCTGATGACCTCAGGAGGACTCAGATGACCTCAGAAGGCCTCAGTCAATGGAAATATAAACATATGCAGTATAATGTGATCCTCTGTTGACAACGCTTCGCCCACACAGTGGACTTTTTCAAGTCACAAACAGATCTACCTGTTTGTGACTTGAAAAAGCCCACTGTGTGGGCGAAACGTTGTCAATAAAGGATCACATTATACTGCATATGTATTTATATTTCCATTGTGTCGGTATTTTATACCATTTATTTCCAGGCTTGCGTGCAGCCAGCAGCAACAGCCTGGTTGATCAGGCTCTGATCCACCAGGAGGCCTGGTCACAGACCGGGCCGCGGGGGCATTGACCCCCGGAACTCTCTCCAGGTAAACTCCAGTCAAACGACCTCAGAAGTCCTCGGTCAGATGACCAAAAGCTCCAGCTTTTACAAATCAAATCTCTAAGAAAATTTAACGATTTTGGAGTAATGCCAACGTGTTTAGTAGTAGTAGTAATAATAATAATAATAATATACTAACATTGAGGGGAGCAGAGTAGCAGTCAGCAGTGTTGAGGCAGCCAACAGCAAGTCTCTCACCTTTATGAACCTCAACATCATCCACATCAAACACATGGGTATAATTTACATTCACAATATTCACATAGAATGAATACAAGAGTCTGTACTGAAAGTTGGAGTTTAGTGCTGTTGTACCTGCAACAAATAATATTAACTAACAGTATTTTAAAGTCTTGATATTACTGGTTTTTGGCTATATTATTTAATGTTAAATATTTACATGGATAATCCACACTTGTTACTGCTTTATATACAGAGATATTATTTCAAGGACCACAATGTCAGTAAGTTTATTTAGACACAGGTATACATAAGTAGCTGGATTGGCAGCTCACACAGTGAGGTCCGGGGTTCGATCCCCGGTACGGATAAAAACACCTGTTGTCCGTGTTCACCCATCAGTAAAATAGGTACCTGGGTGTTAGTAGACTAGAGAAGGTCGCATCCTGGGACAAAATGACCTAATTTGCCCGAAATGTTCAGCATAACAAGGGGCTTTCTGTATAGTAATATGTCATTGATGTCAGCTAGGACTGTATACCTTGTACATGTAGAAATAGAGATTATTATTATTATCATACATACAGTAAATTACCCAACCCAAAAAAGACAGCCAAAGTAACTTATTTCCATTAGGGTCCGACTTTTTTTTTTTTGGGGGGGGGGGTTATCGTAGGTAATTGACATCAGTTCCAATTAAAATATATAAAAAAAACGCTAAGTAGTTTTATATTGACAGTTTGTGTACAAAACTATTAAGAATAGTGAAATATATAGTGAAAAGAGTTAAACAGTACTCTATAGAATAGACGGGAAATATAATTATGACACTGTATGATATTTGGACTTATAAATAATAATAATAATAATAATAATAATAATAATAATAATATCTTTATTTCTACAAATACATGTACAAGGTACCATAGCTGACATCAATCACATACTACTATATAGAAAGCCCATTGTTATGCTGAGCATATCGGGAAAATTAGATCAGTTTTGTCCCAGGATGCGACCCACACTAGTCCACTAACACCCAGGTACCCATTTTACTGATGGGGAATATGGACAACCGGTGTAAAGAAACACGCCCAATGTTTCTACCCTCGCTGGTAACTGAACCCAGAAAATCCACGTGTGAAGCCAGAGCTTTAGCCACCAGACCACGAGGCACCGTGAGTAAATAGCCTTATTTATATATTTGTAATTAGCAAGGGAAATATTTCAGTCAGATCAGAAGCAGCTTACCAGCAGTGCAAGTAGGTCCATTACACTTGGTGGTTATAGCACAGAAGTAGTCAGCACAGGTCTGAGAGAAGTAGTCAGGTACACAACCTATGTTACACTGGCTTGTCTCCGAGCAGTAGGTACCAGAGGAACACCCAGGAAACAGCGCCTATGGTAACATTCAGAAATTATGCACTTTTCTGACACATAATGAAAAGGGTAGTTTGGTGAAACGTCTATAATAAAGATACCCAGATATTGAACGTTTGTCTAATTCTTCAATCTGTTCAGTTCAAGGCATAGTGATATACGATAACGAGAAGACAACGTTCTTGATCAACAATATTTAAGGACCATGTATGTATTTAAAACAGACTCACAGGAACCTTAATTCAAAATTATGCTGAGCAAAGAAACAAAGACAGTTACTGGCTGCTGCTATGCCCAATGATCAGTTAACTAAGACGGGGCCAGGAGCTATGAATCGACCCCTGCAACCACAAAAAAGTGAGTACATCATGTGAAATTTCCATTAAATACCTTGAATACTTCAAATAGCCTACACTGGCACCATCTTGACCAGACTAGTACACTGGCCATTAGTCAGCCAGTGTATGTTATTTTTACATAGATTATGTTATTACAACAATGACTGAACAGAAGCTTCATGTTACTTATGAACATCACGTATTATCCAGTAAAATTATTTATCCAAAACTTTTGTTCCTGACCTTTTCGAATAAAAAAAGTCGTGTTTAAAGAAAGAATAAACTAACTCACTATACACTGAGAGATTCATTTCTCTCAGTGTGTATATATATTTCTAAGAGTTGACTTTAATCTCTACTTAGAAATTCAAGTATTTATGACTTTGTGATGGACAGGTGAGAGTCTAAATGACCCTCGTGTAACTGATAGGTTTTAAACCCCATTAACCAACCAACTATTATATTACCATTAATGTCAATGCTAGAATTGTAGTTCAGAAAACAATGAAGATACATTGATGACTTACGTAGAGAGCGACCCATCCTACTTTAGTAGCAATAAGTGTGACCTGGGATAGATAACCAGCTTTGACACCATCAACATGGAACATAACAGCGGTGGTTGTGGCCACAAAGTGAGAAGTTACTGGAGTTATGGAACCCATTATTGATCCATAAACTTTGATCTTTTTACCTGTAACCAATATACCACATCTTTATGAACATTGAAATGTATTTAGACATTTTTATTATTATAACACATAGGGTATTACACACACAGTAGCGGCCAGTGCAGAGGCTGGGCCAGGAGCTATGACTCGACCCCTGCAACCACACACATGTGTGTGTGTGCTTTAAAAACATTCACTTTACAAGAATTTACTGTATGGCAAGTAATTCTTGTAATCTTCAAATGTGATTCATATATGCTGGAACATTAATATTGTAATTCAAGATTATTATAAAGTCATTTGATTTTGTCATTTCATGTTAGTGTAATTTATTACATTATTCTTGTTACGTCTTCTGATATAAATCAATATTTACCTGGGACAGGATACGAAGTGTTAGGTACTCCTGGTTCAGTAAATGAAGCATTTATCACGTTATCATAACCTTGATCCGAGGAGATGAGTTGGCACACAGTTGGCACTCCAACAGTAACATAACTAGGACACGTCAGTGTGGCATTGGGCTTTCCGATCACAGTTATTATAATACCATCCTTCACGTCTGGCAGCAATTCCAGGTAAGCTGTTAATAATAATTTTGTTGTTAACATCAATATATCACTTGAAGTTAGTTAAATATGTTTATTATGCACTTCATATCCATAGTGTGGGCGGTAGTCCAAAGATTGCACAGGTATACAATGAGTCCAGGGACTGGGCAGCAAAATTTTGATAGCTGAATAAGTTACAGTTTATATCTGGTCACAATCGTAATGAGTTATTTATGCAGACATGAATTAGGTCAGACACCTGAAGAGACACTAAATTAAGAGAAAATATAAAAAAATCAAGCAATTTTTGTTAACTTTTTCAGTGAACAGCAAAAATGTAAGACTAAATAAAGCATTTTGATAACAGAGACATGAGAAGGACTCCACTATTAGCGCAGTATACATTATGCTTTGGCGAAGATACAATAAAAATGTATGAGGGAAAACTAAATCCTTGGAAATTAGCTTGTGAACACAAATATATTTAGTTAGGATGACCGTAACAACGCCCGTGTACAACACAGGAACAACTGTGATCATCTGATGAAATGGAACGACTTCCAAGTAGTAATTCGTGACAGTGACTAACGTAGGCGAAAGTGCATGGAAGCTGCTTTAATTGTTATGACCTACACAAACCCATAAACAATTATTTGAAACATACTTTTTGTTTAAATAGGAACAAGAACAAGCATTCCCAACTAGGGATCATTCAGAAGCAGGAAATAAACTCACTCACCAATAATTTTAAAGTGGCCAGCCATAGTGTAGGTGTGATTGGTGCCGTTTATAATGTAAGGTGACCCATCACCCCAGTTTGTGACCCATGTGCTAGTAGCATTGACAGTCAGGTTCACGGTCTGTGGGGAGAAGCAATTTATAAATAGTGATATAAAAGATATACCTAGAGATATATAGTTTAAATGAGGAGCAGATATGGATAAAACAAATCTAACTTCCTTCCTGTGCTGAGCTTAATGACCAGTGAGTGACCTATACAGAGGTCAGGTTAAATTCACATAAATACAATTAAATTTACATTTTTATTTGACTAATATCTTCACTTACCTATAAGTTATGTATTATTATTAGAGCACCACACCCAAACGATGACATACACCTTGGGAATGTAAGTCAGTAAAATCAGGTTGACCGAGGAAGAGAGGATCAAACAAAACCTGGATCAAAATCCCTTCACCACAAGAAAGAATAATAATAATAAAAAAATTAATAATAATAATAATAATAATAATAATAATAATAATAATAACAATACACACAGAAACCTGTATGTACTAACGTTTTGCAGGAAGACTGTAGTATTCCAGTGAGAGTAAAGTTAAGGTGCCATCTAGAACACCTGCCGTCCACACTGTAAGGTTACCAGCTGTCCCTCCACACACTGAACCATCACTACAGGTAGCTAAACACTGTCCCGTGGCATTTACCAACGCTGTAGACAAGTTGTAATTTATGTATTAGTGAGATTAAATTTCTTCACAGAAGGCTTCATTAAATGCTCATCAGGATGACTAACTTCATTACTCTTTGTTGGAAAACCTATCTTGATGGAGTATCATCTTTAAACCACCTTGTTCATTGTGATGGAGTCTGACGTAAAAACCAGTATCGAGTATATGAAAACTCTTTTGTGTGACAGAACATTACCTGTCATTACAGCAATGAAATGAGTGAGATACTAAAACTGCAATATGAATCAATGTTTAACGAGGCGTGAACCAGACTAAGGGTCGACAATATAAATGATTTTTTTTATGACCGAGACTCAGAATTCGTTCAATTAAAAAATCCTAACACCACAAGACTTCGAAAAGGCAATAAGTGGAAGGCCCATGCAAGATAAGATAAGATAAGATTTCGTTCGGATTTTTAACCCCGGAGGGTTAGCCACCCAGGATAACCCAAGAAAGTCAGTGCGTCATCGAGGACTGTCTAACTTATTTCCATTGGGGTCCTTAATCTTGTCCCCCAGGATGCGACCCACACCAGTCGACTAACACCCAGGTACCTATTTGCTGCTAGGTGAACAGGACAACAGGTGTAAGGAAACGTGTCGAAATGTTTCCACCCGCCGGGAATCGAACCCGGGCCCTCCGTGTGTGAAGCGGGAGCTTTAGCCACCAGGCCACCGGGCTCTAGCCACCAGGCCACCGGGCACTCTACCCCAGGCCCGGATTCGTGGAACTCCATGTTCATCAAGAACTGCAAGAAGCCTTTAGCATTTATGGAAAGGGAGCATGGATACAGGCGTCATCCCACAGTCACTAAAACCAACAGACATAGTTCCACTCCACAAAGGTTCCAGTAAATCAATTGCAGAGAATTACAGACCGATAGCGCTAACGTCCCATATCATAAAAAAAACTTTGAATGGGTTACAAGACGCAAGATACCCATCAGTTACACAACCTAGGTCAGCACGGGTTAAGATCAGGTCGCTCTTGCCTGTCCCAACTAGAGGACCGCTATGACAAGGTCCTGATGTGCTAGAGGATAAAGAAAATGCAGATGTAGTATACACAGACTGATGTAGATGTAGTATACATCTAGTATACTACATCTAGTATACATTACCTTTGTAACTTGCCATGATTGTGACCAGATCTACCTGGAGCTCATTACCTTTGTAACTAGTACAGCTATCATAACTTTGGGGTCCAGTTCCTGGACCCATTATGTACCTTTGTAATCTTTTGACTACCGCCCACAGGATGGGTATGGGGTGCATAATAAAGATATTAAACTAACTAAACTAGTATACATGTATGTAATATACACACACCGTGGTCACACTTGTCGAAGGCGACAATGCACAAAATGCGCGATGAAGAAATGACAGGATATGTTGGTAGATGGATCTATAACTTCCTAACAAATAGAACACAAAGAGTAATAGTAAACCAAGTAAAGTCTGAGGCGTCTACAGTGAAAAGCTCTGTTCCACAAGGCACAGTACTCGCTCCCAGTGTTCCACAAGGCACAGTACTCGCTCCCATTCTGTTCCTGATCCTCATATCTGACATAGACAGAGATGTAAGCCACAGCACCGTGTCTTCCTTTGCGTATGACTCCCGAATTTCCGTAACAATGTCGTCCATCGAAGACACTACAAGACTCCAAGCAGACATCAACCAAAAATTTACATGGGCCTCAGAAAACAACATGAAGTTCAATGAAAAGAAATTTCAATTATTCCGATACAACAACGTATTTACCACATCTGCTAGAAAAATGATAGGATGGATAATGAGACCCTCCAAAACTAAGGATGCCAAGCCAATGATGATTCTCATCAAATCGCTTGTTTTCTCTACTGCTATACACTAACGGCCCCTTTCAAGGCAGGAGAAATTTCTGACCTGGAGAATGTACACAGAACTTTCACGGCACACATACGTACGATAAAACACCTAAGTTACTGGGAATGGTTGAAGTCCTTTGATTTGTATTCCCTGGAACGCAGGCGAGAAAGATACATGATAATACACGCTAGAAAAAACCTACAGGGATTAGTACCAAATTTGCACATGAAAATCACTCCCTACGAAAGCAAAAGACTCACCAGAAGATGCAACATCCCTACAATGAAAATTAGGGGCGTCACGAGTGCACTAGGAGACAACCCAGTAAGTGGCAGGGGCCCAAGACTGTTCAGCTGCCTCCCAGCATACATAAGGGGGATTACCAATAGGCCCCCTGGTTGTCTTCATCTTCACTAATTCTAAGCAGGTTTCATTCGGCCTTAATGACTTTTATGCAGTCGACAGGCTTTAAACCCTATTAATTATATATGCTTACAGTATTTAATTATGAGTACTTATTGCATAACACCGACAATAAGGTATCGAACTGTTGCAGAGGGAAACTTGCATCTTTAATGATCCACGTATAGTCTATGGGCTTGAAACCAAGAATTTTAAATTTATAAATGGACTTACTTCCCAAATTCTGAAAGCAGTAACAATATTTGCCCTCATCAGCGGCAGCAAAAGTGTAGTGAAGTCGACCACAAAAGTCTTGACAAACTTCAGGAGTGAGACTACCAGGGTCATAGTTGCCTGCAGACACAGTCGCCAGGGGCGCCACTACACTATCACCGTAGCATCCTCCTTCTGTAACAACAATTCAATGATGTTTTCGTACAAATGCAATGATGTTCTTATACAAATTCAATAATTTCCGAATGTTGCATATTTTCCCACTACATGTATCATGGTATCCTGCAATTTAGCATTAATTTGTAACGGGCAATATTAGAGCATAATAAATATAAATACATACAGGGCATCTCTCCGCTTAACAAAAAATGGGTACCTTTATTTTTACTTAAGTATTACATACCCACCAATGACGTGTTGTCATTAATAAATAAATAATATAGCTTCTTAGGGTTCATGACTAAGGAATTGAAATACCAGAATTTCAATAAAGAAAGTCTAGAGAAAGAGTTACCTACAACAAAAAATTCCATGACTTAAAATGAAGAGACAGAACTTGACAACATTCTCCAACATTAAGAGAAAGTCTGCTGGAAATACAGCACTAAAAGAAACTTAATGATCCTGAAGGGAAGCAAAATTTATTTGGGCACACTATCCTTGTTACCTTTTAGTTTAATATCTTCATTATGTACCCCATACCCATCCTGTGGGCGGTAGTCATAAAATTACAAAGGTACATAATTGGTCCATGTCCTTGTTACCCAGAGCAGACACCTTCACCTCAAGGACAGTCTGACATATCCAGTGGGAACACTACCACAGAACGGACAGAAGAAGGCCTGAGCTTGCTACCATCTGCAGCTCATAAGACTGCCATCCCCACGAGCCCCTTTGAGGCGGGGTAGATGGCAGACCAGAGGCCTAGCTTCTCCCTACGAGCCCCGTGAGGGCGGGGAATGTGGCTAGGCCTGGGGACACTTGGTCCCAAAGATGAGGAGGTACTGTACCTCCTCCCATGGGAGACTTAAGTCTCGAGACACTCCCCAGATAGGGAGCCAAGGCCGGGTCACCACTACTTGGAAAAGACCCGGGCCGGGAGAATACCGGTGAATAAAAAAAAAAAAAAAAAACAGAACGGACAGGACTGGAAGCCATGACAGGTCAGTAATAAATTAACCAAAGATTTCGCGAGTCATGGAAACCAATCAATATTACACATTCCTTGAAATACTTTTCTAAAATTATAAAGTTTTTTTTTTTATCCCTCAGGTTACGTACATTAAATATTTCGTTATGTAAGATAACACTATATAAAATAGTTCCACTTAAGTTTACCTACGAACGTTGTTGTGGCAGAAGCAGCTTGAGTCGGAGACAATAATGGCAGCAACAGTAGTGGTAGTTTGTGTATCCACATTATGCTGCCTCATCCAACATTTACAACCATTCAAATAAATCTGTAATGAAAATACATTTAATGTTGTACAATGTGTTAGTGTTGAAAGATAATGATTTTTTTAATTTCAAGATTTAATTATATCAGAGGGGGAGGGGAGGCCGTATGACTTATATTGTTTTGGTTAATATTGAGTTTAGGGGCTAAATAAGTAAGTTTATTCAGGTATATACACAAATACAGTTACACAGATTATCATACATAGCAGCATGTGTAGACAACCTGGGATAACCCCAAAAAGTCAGTCATAGGTCCTGACACAGATCATCTTTCCACGACTCGTGTTCTTTATTTTTATTAGGTTAGACAAGATTGGTCAGGAAACAAGACAATTATTTCCTGACGCGGGACCAACAATAGTCAGCTAATCCACAGGGACCTATTTACTATTAGGCGAATGGAAACACATTCCACGTCTCCACCCGTCCCAGGATCGAACTCGGGTACTTTGGTTGTAAGCCGTAAGCTATGTTGAGGAATCACAGGCCTTCTAAAATACACAATTTATCAAATGTCTGAAGACATGTTACATTAAATAAATAATTTTGTATTACGAGAATATTTACAAAATAAAAGTAAATTGTTTATTTAGTATTAACTACAAATTCAAATTGATTATAGCTTGAATTTGCATAGATTTATTTAATAAATTATTTGCGACAGACATTAAATTTTAGGGAAAACGTTGCTATTTTCACAGTGTCATCGACACCATGCCTAACCCTTCTAGGGTAGGGTAGGTGCCTGAGCCCGAGCCTTTAGCTCATAAGACTGTCATTCCCATTTGCTCCCTTGTGGCGGGGATGGCAGACCAGAGAGGCCTAGCTTGTGGCTAGGCCTGGGGACAGTTGGTCCCAAAGATGAGGAGGTACTTGTGCCTCCTCCCATGGGAGACTTAGGTCTCAGACACTCCCTAAAGAGGGAGCCAAGGCCGGGCCACCACTTGGAAAAGGCCCGGGCCGGGAGAATACCGGCTAATCTTTAATAATAATAATAATAATTCACAGTGTCTTTACAATCTGTTGTCATGATCACCAACACGCAGTAATTATCGACTGTGATTTTTTATGTACCTCAAATATCACATATTTTTTCAGAGACATGCGAGTTATATTGTACCATTTGTCCAACTATTTACCGAGTTTCATATTTTGCTGATTTAATACGATAAGAGACAAAAGTAATAATTATCAATGTCGCAAGAAATCAGACCAGGAGGAACTATATGTTCACTTTTTTTTTGTTGTTGTTGTTGTTGATGGTTGTAGTTCACACTTTAGAATGCTGATGATGGGCAGCAACAGCTTGATCAATCAGGCCAACAACCAGGAGGTCAGGTCATAGACTGGGCCGCGGGGACGCTGACCTCCGGAAGAGACTAGGGGTAACTCCAGAAAATATAAAATACATACATGTACGCAATATTTATGACATTTATTATCAGGTGTTTCGCCCAGTCCAGTCAGCGAAACGTTTAAATAAATGTCCGGTGTTGTACAGGAAGCTTTATTTTATAGTTCATCAGAACTATTATTATTATTATTATTATTATAATCAAGGGGAAGCGCTAAACCCGGAGGATTATAGAGCGCCTGGGGGGGGGGATGTGGAAGGCATTGAGGCTTAATTCGGGGAACTGGAGCACAGATCCAATTCCCTAAATCAAGAGCCCCTCACCAACATCAAGGAACCTTCCTTGAGGGATCAGAACTAATAAACTTTATTCTTATACTGATGATTGTAGTATACGTATTTTCTTCACAAGATGACACACATACAATACTGACAAGATGAAAATTAAATACCTGTGTAACATCTCCATAACTACAGTGATCTTCACACCAATAAGACTGAGGGCAATTGTGTCCGGGTGTGGACGTGTCAGTGGCTCATTACTTTGTAATTTGTTCATGATTGTAACCATGTATAGGAGTGTAGATGGTTCATTACCTTTGTAACTAGTTCAGCTATCATAACTTTGGGATCCAGTTCCTGGACCCATTATGTACCTCTGTAATCTTTTGACTACCGCCCACAGGATGGGTATGGGTGCATAAAATATTAAACTGAGGGACTGATTACCTCATCTTGTGTATACAGTTGTTTTGACTTCTATTCATCTCCTGTAATTTGCACTGATAAAGTCACTGGATGGTGAAACGTCTACAATAAAAATACCCAGATATTCCACAAGTGTTTAATTTTCAACGAGTAACCTTCCTAGGAACAACTTCAATATTTAGTGGCTGATCCATCCAATGATCATAACTTTTGAATTTTGGCTTTATTGGTGTAAATTTGTTAATTTATTAACATTTTATAATAATTTGGTGACCCACCTCGGCATGATAGTGGTTTTCTTTGTACCAATCAAATTATGAAATGTTAACTTTTGATTTTGATTTTGATTAGAATTTTCGGATTCTGTGCGAAAACTGGAGAATGTATTTTCTAATCGGCTTCAAACCTTTAGCTTCACACTGATTTTCGTATATCTAATTTGCTGTTTAAATAAAAGCTGTGTAATAAGTGAGAATGTCCCACGATAAACTTCAACCCTTAAACCTTAATTAAACGCTAATGTATCGAGTTTAGAGACAGGTCTGGGTTTATTTTGATGTGTAGGCGCCATATACCAATTTTTTGAAAGAAATTGGAAAAATTTAAATGGTGGTTTTCATGTGATGATTTGTGAATGCCAATTAGTTCACACTACAACTTCTGAGTAGTTTTAGGTTTAAAATATTGGCATACTAAGGGACACGGGTCTCTGTGTGATAACTAAAGAATGCCTCTTCAGAGTGGCTTTAAACTTTCAAAGGTGATATAGTGAGTTTCCTTGATGCCGTTGAAGAGTTCTTCATCCAAGAAATTGAACCTGATTTCTCCATCTTAGAACCGAACCTCATTGTTCTCCATCCCCTCAGGCGCTAGTGGAAGGTTCAAATTGGTTTTGGGTTGTGTAGGTATCAATTTGCTATTTATACTGAACAAACTATGATACCAATTTCCATGTGATAATTAGTGAACGTCTCTTGTGCTGTTTCATATCTTTAACACTGATATTTAACACTCAAAGATGCGTACATCATGATTCACGAAATCGTAATGGCACGATTGCAAACAAACCATGCCACGGGTGGGGTTTGAACCCACGTATCTCACACTTAAGGTGTGAATATCAGAGAGTTAAATGATCTATCAACTTCTATCAACCAACACCTCACAACTGACCTCGTTGCACCTACTGCTACAATACAGCAGGACACCACCTCAGTCACTGCCTTGCCGGCCGACTCCAGGTGAGCTACCAACCTCCATCGAATGCCCGGCAACCTTCGCCTGCAGCTGCGCTCTCCTGACCAACCTGACCAATTCAATGACGCACTGGTATAACATCAATTAGCATTGTGAAATTGATGGGCAGGAGGTATACCCTACTCATAAAACCAACCTCTTTATAAATTACTCAATATGCACACACGCATATTCAAATCACACCAAAGTGGATAGGCCACTACCCTTTTATAACCCCACCTACCCCTCCTCCTCCCCAACTTTTCCCAAATTCCATCCTTACCCATCCTTCTTCCCCCCTCCCCTCTTACCAAAGCTCTGGTCAGAACCTCGAACCTCGAAATGATCTCAATGGAAATAAGTCACTTTGACTTTTTTGGGTTATCCCAAGTTCTCTACACATATGCTGCTACACCTGTCAACAATTTTTGAAAAGTTATTTGCTACTTAAATGAAATTAGTTAATTCTTATGTATTTTCATGTCCTGAATCCAAATATTACCTTGAAAAATGCTTATTGAAGATATGAGACATGTAATATTTGATTATTTTATTATAACGTACAATATGTTAGTATGTTTTAAACTAATCCATACCTACTCTCTACCTCTTTTGCTTGACGCTTATAGTGGGCTGAAGAATCATCTCTTGCAAGTGTCCAGCAATAGTTTACAAACATTCTTGTGCCACATTTGCCGTGGTACCATTTTTCCATCGTTGAAATATCTTGGTGAAATCTTTCACCATGTTCGTCACTAACTGTCCTGCAGTTCACTGGAAAAGTCTAAATATGAGTCCAAAAAGTGGATTTTAAGTGACATGTTACATCTCATGTTCTTGTAAGCCTTGATGAGGTTTCCCACCAATTTTTCATAGTTGCCTTCCCTTCTGTTTCCGAGAAATCGATTCGCCACCAACTTGAATGCCTCACATACAGCTTTCTCCTCCCCATGGAGGTCTGATTCAAAGTCACCATCTTTAAGAAGCTCTCGAATCTGAGGACCATTAAGACTCCCTCTCTATCTTAGCGTCGCTCAGTGAGGGGAATTTTGATGTTAAATACTTGAATCACTGACTGGATTTGTCCACAGCTTGTACAAAGTTTTTCACGACCCCCAGTTTTATGTGTAGTGGTGGTAGCAAAATTTTGTTTGGTTCAATGAGAGGTGGATGTTGAACATTTTTCATTCCAGGCTCCAATGACTGTCGAGGTGGCCAGTCTCTCCTGATGTAGTGGGAACCTCTTGCACGGCTGTCCCATTCACATAGAAAGCAGCACTACATGGTGTATCCAAGTTTGGCTAAGAAAATCACCTACCTTTCACCTCGAAATATAAACTTGGACATCACAACCACCTTCTATGACTGCTGGAACAATAATGAAGGTCAGTGAGACTGTGAGTGTGGTAAGAAACAATGCCACGAGCCTCTTGCAACCTGTTGTGACACATAGGTCTATATTGAAAAGTAGAGCTAACAAACAATTTTAACCATGATATTCATTATCAGTAATCTTAAAATTAGTTGGAAATTGCTACTCTGGTCTCGGAATCAGTTTGGTTATTGACTAGTGTAATCTATGTAACTGTATTTGTGTATACCTGAATAAACTTACTTATAATCCTACAAGGTATAAAGGTGTCCTTGACTGATGGTGAACAGATGACATGCAGCCTTAATGACTCGTATAGTCAATAAGATTTAAATTTTATAAAGCAACTAACATATTGGTAATATGGTTTGGGTACAGTGTTTCTGAGGAACGTATGAAGGAGGGGCGGTGACAGTCCCACCATAGGATAATATACAGGCTGTCTGCGCTGATGGTTTCCTTAACACTGACAGTGGGACGACAGGAAGTAATGTTACGTACTATAATTTAAAGGTGCATTAGAATTAATAATTGAGCTTCCACCTGAGTTGTTTGCCATACTTGTTTTTAAGCTTGTGTAAACTGCGACTGCACGCAGTTTAATTGTTACGACTCTCATTATTTACTCTAAATATTCTGATCAAGCATTAAATGAAAAGAAAATTGAGATTTTTTGAGGTTTCATTCCACTGTATAGTACTATATTCTTTAAATGTAGTGTGATTTTTAAAATATGATATGACTAATATCTCTTTCTAGTGGTGTAACAATGATCAGTGGGGTTTGACAGACCCATTATGACCTCTTGTAATCCTGTTTTATGCTTTATCGCTCAAAGGATGAAGTAGATGGCTAAATAAGGTTCGTCAGGAAACAGGACAAGTGTTTCCTGACGCGGGTCTTAGATGATGACCCACAACTGGAGCTGCCAGTACACAATAAAATAACCACTCAGGTGACACAATTAAACTGACAGCTTCATTTTTGTGATATTGCAAGAACAGTCTTTCATACCTAAAGCTGAAGAACCTCTTTGGCTAGCCAGGTGACCACAAAAAGCTAGACGACTACAACTCACGGAGCTGCGAAGTCACACACTCAGGAGCTTGTGAGAGAGTGACCAGTGCGAACCCCTAGTGATGTGTTGTTGCTCTCCGATACACTCTGCTTATCCCCACACATTACCATTATTAGTGATGTGCTGGACTGCGTACCCTTCGTGAAATTCTACAGCACCCTACCAGAATACTACTGCGTTTCCGCCACACCCTATCAACATTCTACGTTTCTAGCACACCCTACCAACACTCTACGACGTTTTTACCACACCCAGCCAACAGTACGACGTTCCCATCACACCCAGCCAACAGTACGGCGTTTCCATCACACCCAACCAACACTACGACGTTTCCATCACATACAAGCAACTTTCCACCATCCCTACCAACACTACGACGTTTCCATCACATACAAGCAACACTACGACGTTTCCACCACCCCTACCAACACTACGACGTTTCCATCACATACAAGCAACACTACGACGTTTCCACCACCCCTACCAACGTTACGACGTTTCCATCACCACTATCAATAATCAACGACGTTTCCACCACCCCTACCAACGCTATGACGTTTCCACCACCCCTACCAACACTACGCCGTTTCCATCACACCCTGCCAACAATCTACCACGTTTCCACCACCTCCTGGAGTATACCTGGAGAAGGTTTCGGGGGTCAACGCCCCCGTGGCCCGATATGTGACCAGGCCTCGTGGTGGATCAGAACCTAATCAACCAGGCTGTTACTGCTAGCCGCACGTAAACCGACGTACGAACCAAAGCCAGGCTGATCAGGTACTGACTTTAGGTGCCTGTCCAGCGCCTTCCTGAAGACAGCCAGGGGTCTATTGGTAAACCCCCGTATGATGGGAGGCAGCTGAATAGCCTAGGGCTCCTGACACTTATTGTGTTATCTCTCAGTGTACTCGTGGCGCCCCTGCTTTTCACTGAAGGGATACTGCATCTCTTTCCAAGTCTCTCGCTTTCGTAGGGGGTGATTTTCGTGTGCAAATTTGGGACTAGTCCCTCTAGGATTTTCCTAGTGTATATTATCTTGTATCTTTCTTGCCTGCATTCCAGGGAGTACAAATCAAGGGACTTCAACCGTTCCCAATAATTTAGGTACTCTATCGTACTTACACGTGCCGGGAAAGTTCTCTGTACACTCTCCAGGTCTGCAATTTCGCCTGCTTTGAAAGAGGCTGTTAGCGTGCAGCAGTATTCCAGCCTAGAGAGAACAAGCGATTTGAAGAGAATCATCATGGGCTTAGCGTCTCTAGTTTCGAAGGTTCTCATTATCCATCCTATCATTTTCTTAGCAGATGAGGTAGATACATTGTTGTGATCTTTAAAAATGAGATCCTCTGACATTATCACTCCCAGGTCCTTCACGTTAGTTTTTCGCTCTCTTGTGTGATTTGAATTCGTTTTATATCCCGATACATTTTTTAATTTCCTCAAGTTTTCCATATCGAAGTACACGTAATTGAAATTTCTCTTCAGTGAGCTTCATATTGTTTTCCGCGGCTCATATAAAGATTTGGTTGATATCCGCTTGGAGTCTTGCAGTGTCATCGATGGACGACACTGTCATGCAAATTCGGGTGTCATCCGCAAAGGAAGACACGGTGCTGCGGCTAACATCTCCGTATATGCCAGATATGAGGTTAAGGAACAGGATGGGAGGGAGTACTGTGCATTTGTGGAACGGAGCTTTTCACTGTGACTTCCTCAGACTTTACTCTGTTTACTATTACCCTTTGTGTTCTGTTAGGAAGTTTTAGATCCATTTACCAACTTTTCTTGTTATTCTTTTATCACGCATTTTGTGCGCTACTACACCATGGTCACACTTGTCGAAGGCTTTCACAAAGTCTGTGTATACTAACTACATCTGCATTTTGTTTGTCCTCCAATGCATCTAAGACCTTCCCATAATGGTCCAGTAGTTGGGACAGGTAGGAGCGTCCTGCTCTAAAATGTTGCCCTGGCTGAAGAAAACGGGTGGTCGAAAAATTAAGATCCGTGTTGGTACTTTGTCCAGACGAATAATGTAACATCACAATTAAATAGGTAAAAATGTATGTAATTAAATTATTGTTTTAGAACTGATTTTAAAAGAAAAAAATTGGTACATGTGTGTGTATATCTTAGGTCGTGAGGGCAGTACGAGTCTACACTGTGGTGTGAAGTATACGTGGTAAGGGACCATCCAGTTAGCACCGTCGTTGAAAAATTTGTAGCCTCGTGACGAATATCACAACATTCCAGCAGAGTTCTAGACTTAATAATTTGTTGCAGCCGGGAAGACACTAGTCACGAGGAGTTCTATGAGCAAGGTGAGTGCTGCTAGGAGTAGTCCCAGCGCCCATAACATGAAGGCTCCCAGCATCTGTCCCAGCTGTAGGCCAACTCCAGCCGACACCTGCCTCACAAAGAGAAAATTAGCATTAATTCCATAGGCGTAATCTGAACCACAGTTTTTACAATGTTCCCTTGATGTCTCAGTGCTGGTCAAGGGCTTTTGATCCAAGGAATTGGATCTACCCTTCCCAATTCCTAGAATCAAACCTAGTTACGGTACAAGGTAAGCTAGCGCCTGTAGAAGCTAAACTAGGAACTATTGTCTTCAGACTCCAGGTCTAAGAACTGCAGCCTTAATGACCCCCTGTACAGTCGATAGATTCTATAACTCAACAAACTAATAGGAAATCCTTCAAGAAATTCACCACAATTTCCATCCTGACCTTGTCGTGGTGATTATCTTTCCCCTGATACTTCTTCGTGTGGTTATTGAAGAGATGATCAATAATACCCGTCTCCAACAAGCCAGTAAGAATCTCAGACAGTTGAACTGTGTAGGGACAATTCCTCCTAAGGATCCAGGACAGGTAACCAGGGTACACCTGCAGACAACAACACTAATAATATTAATAAGGAGAAGAAGAGAAAAACAGCAACAAGAATAGGAACAGGAAAAATAAAAATAATACATACATATATATACACACATATTTACATATAGACATTAAAAATATATATTACAGTACCATTTCTTTCATAATGTAAGTTTGAGAGGCAACACCGGTGAGGTTAACTATTTGGCCCATGTATGAATATGTATCTATGAGGGCATGGGTACTGCCCATCACCCAGGTGATGCCCACTTGGAAGTTCTGATAGACGTAGGGATAAAGGTCGAGGTTGTGACCCAACTTGTAGAGGTGTAGGTCAGTAGACACCTTGAGAGCCTCTGGCACAAAGCTGCCATAGTCTTGCATACATACCCTAACACAGGAATTATTATTATTATTATTATTATTATTATTATTATTATTATTATTATTATTATTATTATTATTATTAACATTATTATCATTATTATTATTACTATTATTATTATTATTATTATTATTAATTATTATAATTATTATTATTACATTATTATTATTATAATAATTATTATTATTATTATTATCATTATTATTATTAACATAATTATTATTATTATGTTATCACTAAAATTGTGGTAGGACATGCAGTGGCTGGAGAACAGAATGTAATCAGATTTGATCTGAGGAAGGGGAGGGTAGTTCCAATTTCTTGGATCAAGAGTCCTTCAGTAGCATCAAGGTAGTCCCATCCCTTGAAGGGACTGCTGGGGCATGGGGCTACCTTCTTTAACTCTATTATTAAGATAATTTGGTTCTTAAGGCAGGACTTGTTCTCCCTATCCAAGTATATATACACAGAAGTGTTTGTAAATAATTTCTCCTGCTTGCGAATTGTTAAGCATTTTAATTTTTTTTTTTTTGTAGTTCACTGCATGTGGCATGATTTTGCGAAATATCTTTGTACAAGACTGGGGAGTGACCGTCCAGAATGCTTTAACATAGCGAAAACATGTGCTAATCAAAGCACATTCCGGAACGTTTCTTTCAGCTCGTCATTTAGATGCACTTTACCTGAGGTTGGAAGCCGCCAGTTCTTCCAGCGTCTCAATACGTTTTGGGTACACAGGGACGGTGAGGAAGGCTACCAGGTTACTGTTGTAGGCTGTAGCTATGATAACACAGGCCAGCCACCAACAGCCTATCCACAGCCTCGTCCAAGTATTCTCAAATTTGCCCTTAACGCCCTGGTACACTAGTCCACCAAGGATCTGTAGTAATATAACAATAATAATAATTTTATTTCTACAAGTACATGTACAAGGTATACAGACCATAGCTGACATCAATGACATACTACTATATAGAAAACCCCTTGTTATGCTGAGCATTTCGGGCAAATTAGGTCAGTTTTTGTCCCAGGATGGGACCCACACCAGTAGTATTATTACGTCTGATTGCAAACACTGGCTAAGGTCAATGACCGATAATTGCTATAATTGCCGTGGTTGGCATAATTACCATGAGAAAGTGAATGAATGGCCCAACCGCGAAAACTGGCTAGGTTAATGGCATAATTGTTTGTCTGCCTGAAAAGATTGGTGAGTTGATTGGTGAGTTGATTGCTCCTCAAATGGGACAGTTGGGGGTTATTTGTATGTATTACTAACCTAGCCCATGAACACTGGCTAGGTTAATGACTGATACTTGGCATAATTACCATCTGCAGACAGTAAGCGGGACCGCCCATAGCGACAGGTGTCTGACCACCAAAAAAAATTTGCATGCCTTTGCCCCCTTGTGTATGTAACTCAATAAAAAATACTAATATAAACTTTGATTTTTATTTTCCTTTATTTAATTATACATATTACTATCCTCTTTCGTCTGAAAGTGGTCAGTAGGAGTGGTCAAGCGGATAATATATACGCCAATATACCCGGAAAAGCTTTTTCGCTGATGCACAGGTGGATGGGAGGTCAGTGCCCACCCAGACAATTATATAACTCCTACCCTGACAACTGAAGGATGCTCTTCTGCTTAGTAACTCTCAAAAATTAACTTCCTATCCCATTTGAGGAGCTTCTTACGGATGGCAATTATGGCAATTATCTGTCATTAACCTAGGCAGTGTTCACAGCCGGGCCCATTCGCTTACTTTCTCATGGCAATTATGACAATCATGGCAATTATCGGCCATTGAGTTAGGCCGTGTTTAGACTCAGAAATGTTTATATATATGTCACTCTTCTGCTTACAACACACAATAAGCAGACACCTGTCGCCATGGGCGGTCCTGCATACTTTGCCACAGACGGGAATTCTGCCAATTAAGTTATTATCCTAGCCAGTGTTCGCGACCAGTCCGTTGTCTTACTTTCTCATGGCAATTATGGCAATATTTTGTAGTGTGTGTGTGTGTGTGTGTGTGTGTGTCTCACAATTATCAGTCATTAACCAAGCCAGTGTTCGTGGGTGGGTCATTCATTCACTTTTTCACGGTAATTATGCCAATCACTGCAATTATAGCAATTATCGGCCACTGACCTTAGGCAATGTTTGCAACTGGGCATAATTATGCTACTCACACCAGTTGACTAATACCCAAGTACCCATTTTACTGATGGGTGAAAATAGACAACAGGTGTAAAGAAACATGCCTAATGTTTCTACCCTCGCCGGGAATCGAACCCGGACTTCGCCGTGTGAAGCGAGAGCTTTAGCTACCAGGCCATGGTATATACACAGCTTAGTTTTACGTCCTGCTGCTCAAACCAACTTGCACATACAGGCGAGCACCACTTTACAGCACTTTGCTTTATGGTGTTTCACTAATGCAGCGTTTTTTTCAATTATATCCATTCTTCATATCTGACTTCCTACAGTAAATATATTCACCATTCACTACAGACGAGAATATTTTACGGCCTAGCTCTACTGCTCACTTAATATATGATAGTGTAAGCATATTATCAGGCTTTTATATGCATTTGAAAGTGAGAAAAGGCTATGTTTCACTTTACATTGATTTTCCCTTTATAGCAGTATTTTGGAACCTAATCCGACGTATTAGCGGGGCCCGTGTACGTATACTAGCGGCACAGTCAACAAGTATTCACCAGAAGGAAAACGCTGTAGGGGTCGTGGTTGTTGGGCAGCAGCAGGAGACAGAGGGTGAACGAGATGCTCACCACTATAGTGGTGAAAATAATAGTCAGCCATAAGACTCCTGTGAACGGGTATGTGAGTCCCCTCCACTTGGGTAGAGGCGGCGGCACACGCAGAAGGAACACGTAACTCTCTACTTGGTATGGGTAAGATACGTCAAATTCATCATAGATTTCCTCTGTTAGTGTGAAACCGTTGATTGTCAGGTCCTTATTGTTGTAAATAAGGTCCCCAAGCATCCCAGTCCAGGTACCATTTTCGCGTGAGCCCCATTGGTGATCTTTGGGTTCTTTTTGTACTGTATATGTGAAGTTTAACTTGACGGCAATTATTTCTAGGACGTCAAGGTTGGAACCCAAGCACTCATCGTTTTCCAGATAAATGAAAGGGAAGCCATCACACCAGGTGCCAAGATTTATCACTGTCCCCCCGAAATTGTTAAATCTTTCTGGGAAAAGATTGCTTTTAGAGGTAAAAACTTTCTCATCCCAGGGACCCATGGGGTATTTCACAGTCGTGTTGGGGTGGGTCGGCTTGCTTGTAGATACCTTAAATCTTTGGGGAACAAATCTCGTATCGGGTTCGATCAGCACAATGTGTCTACATCTCTGAATTTTGTCATTGCGAAGAAGTATTTCCGAATTCAAAGTTGCGTTAAGACTAAGTAGGACGAGAAACTCAGGATTCCATCGCTGATTCAGACTGTCCAGGAGTTGTGTGTCAGCCACGAAGACCAGGACAGCTGCAAGATGGCTTCCTCTGAGAAACTGACCGGGAGCCTTGAGGAAGAAATCTCCAGCACCCTCACTGACCAAAACAAAACTTGTGTGTCTCGCGCTAAGACTAGCTAAGATTGCGTCAATGTCTAGAATCTCATGAGCACCCAAGCCAAGAACGAGAAGGATGTGATCCTCAGTCAGTGGTCCATGAAGAAGACTGAGAAGGACATCATCACCTTGTTGATCATGTTGAACACTGCAGGATACAGCTACGAGACAGAGCCACACCCAGCTCCTGTGGGGGACATCACATAAACGTATGTCATATTATTAAGCGAGACAAATTATTAAGCAAATAGTACATTGCGTATAATGGGTTAATCCATTAAAATAACCTACATAAATTGTAAGAAATAAGATATAAACAATAACTTTATCCATTATTGCATTATAATTATCATACCAAATATTAAACCGGTGGATTGTTCAGCGCTACATGGCAAGGGATAAGAGGAGGGGGATGGGGAGGGGGAGCGGGGAAGAGGGAGGGAGAATACCAGAAGAAATTAAAAGATAGAATTCCTGACGTAGACTACAGAGGTGTAAAGAAGAATTAAAATAAGTGAACACATATTTATGTGTAAAAATCATAGGGGCATTAAATAGGCAGTTCAGAGTAAGTATGTAAGGGCGCCAGAATCAGCTTATTGGCCACTAATTTAGACTAACGATACAGCCAGCTGCCTTGGGTCAAGACTGGAAAAATAATTGGAAAAGAACAACCTCTTACAGGAAATATGGTCTTGAACTACGCAATATGCAGAGGCTTCTGCAACTTCCTGCCCTGAACTACAGAGTGATCAACCACCCAACAAAATATGACTTTATTTTGCCATACTAAGGATGCTAATTATTGTTAAATGTAGAAGATGAGAGGAAAAGTCTGAAGCTAAGGCAAATGCTGATCCACAAACATGTGTGTGTAAGTCCCACGGTTTTGAAGAAAAATCTCCAGGTCTTATATATATTGAGTAGCTATAAAGAGCTGGTACTGTTATAGTGATACATCTATCAAGCACAGTAACTGACCAGAGGAGACTGATGAGAGGTTGAGATGCCTTCATGGAGACCTGACTCAACCATAGGCTACACCACCACTACTGAGTCAACTCCGCCTCCTATAACATTTTTATAAGGATGTGAGGTGGAGAGGGGGGAGAAAAGGGGTAAGAGAGAGAAGTAGAGTGAGAGGGTATGTGAAAGAGGTAGTCGGATATTGATAGGGGTGGTGACTGAGGACAAGATGTGTGAGGGGCGGGGGAGTGAATCAAGCTAGGTATAGGAAAAACAAGGAAGGAGAGAGTAGAGATAGATGTGAAAGTAACATAACAGTGATTGGAAGGGGAGACTGCAGTGAACAAGGTGGATGGTGAAAACTGTTTTGTCCGGTGAAAGCAGCGACATCTATAATATGCATTGTTTGATACGTAAATCATAACATAATTACCAAAGGAACTAACCTATGGAAGATTAATTGGCTCCGTAATTACGAGAGAGGAAGAGGAATCTTGACTATGTATATAATATTTAAAACGGTATTGATTGTTCCAGTACAAGAAACACAACACATGAAGTGTTCCAGTACAAGACACACAACACATAAAGTGTTCCAGTACAAGAAACACAACACACAAGGTGTTTTAGTACAAGAAACACAAAACACAGTGTTGTACTACAAGAAATAGAACACACAAAGTGTTCCAGTACAAGAAAAACAACACAAAGTGTTCCAGTACAAGACACACAACACATAAAGTGTTCCAGTACAAGACACACAACACATAAAGTGTTCCAGTACAAGACACACAACACATAAAGTGTTCCAGTACAAGAAACACAACACAAACAAGAAATACAACACAAAGTATTCCAGTACAAGACACAACACACAGGGTAATGTTATTTTTCTCTGTTAGAAGGTGACCCTTGGGGAAGGTACCTTGATGCCGGTGAGGAAGGGAAGGTGACCCTTGGGGAAGGTACCTTGATGCCGGTGAGGAAGGGAAGGTGACCCTTGGGAAGGTACCTTGATGCCGGTGAGGAAGGGAAGGTGACCCTTGGGGAAGGTACCTTGATGCCGGTGAGGAAGGGAAGGTGACCCTTGGGGAAGGTACCTTGATGCCGGTGAGGAAGGGAAGGTGACCCTTAGGGAAGGTACCTTGATGCCGGTGAGGAAGGGAAGGTGACCCTTGGGGAAGGTACCTTGATGCCGGTGAGGAAGGGAGGATGTCTTGCTTGATCTAAGGAGTCGAACCTGTGCTTCCCTTCCCTGTATTGACTTCAGTGCCTCCCATTATTGCCAGGCACTGTGTGACCCCCTGCGAGTTTAGCACTCTCCATTCCCTCATCAGTGTAATAATAACCAAGAGGCGAGTATTTTAAATATCGTGACTCACAAAATCGTAATAATAAGATTGTAAACAACCCAGGGAACGGGTGAAAGGTTGAACGACTCGCCATGGATTCAAACCCTCACCCGTTCGGTGGTTGACTTTATATATTATTGCCAATATTCATTATTGCATTCTTGGAGGGGGGGGGGGAAAGCTAAACCTGTGGGAGTCATAGAGCTCCTTGGGAAAATGGAAGGTGATTAGGTTCGATCCAAGGAATGGGGAGGCAGATCCAAGTCCTTAGACCAGAATTATTACAATCATGGGGGAGAACTAAACCTGTAGGGATTATACAGCGTCTGTGGGGGAAGGGAATGAAAGGTATTCAGGCTAAATTCAGGGAACTAGAGCACAGATCCAATTCCCTAGAACAAGAGCCTCTCACCAGCGTCGGGGAACTTCACTTGAGTTCAGTACTGATAAAATCATATTTTCACTAGTGATGTAGAAAGTTTTGAATTTTCCTAAATTCATCATGTGTCAATTTAAATATAATAATTGTGTATAAAAATGTGATATTGATTTGACCCTTCGAGAAATTTCGAGTGAGGCGGGATGTGGAACAGCCGCAGAGGGGGAGAGGAGGACGCCATAGTGAAAATACATGTGAACACTGGTCTGTTAGTGGTGTAATTTAATCAGGTGTCATCGAAGTTCAGCTGCTGTTTATCGGCCTCAATCTATAATTTAGAAATTGCTGACACATTCCCGCTGAACACTTAGGATAAATAGTGTGAAAAACCCTTACAATTCGGCAACGAGGACGGAAAAATAGAGGACATTGATTCTTCCCAGGAACACACCTTAGCTAAGTGACGCTTACCCATAAAGTACAGTAGTTTTGCACTGGCCATCGTAAATTCTAACTGTAGTGGTAGCGTTATTGTGTGTTCCACAAATAATAATTATGATCCAACTACAGTAATTAAATGGTAAGCTGTAATTCGAATTTCTGTTCAAATAACACTATTGTATTATATGTATTGTACTAATAGTTATGTTTTGAGTACCCAGCAAGTAAACCAAAATATACAGTCCACATAATTTTAATATACCAGAGTAGCTGGTTTTAATATTGTAATTATTAATTTAATGTCAGGTCAAGCTTTTTGTGAGAGTGGTGATGGAGTGGGCATCAAAGGAGTGACAGTTCTGCGACCTACTGTGACCAAGACCCACTTAAACTCTCCCAGATTACTTGCACGTAATGATTCAGGTAATACCCTGTAAACCTCATGCAGGTAATTTCTCACATAAGTCATACGTGACGATCACAGAAAAAATGAGTCATGAAGATTTTTATATATTGTTTTCCAGTTTACCTGGAGTTTTACCTGGAGAGAGTTCCGGGGGTCAACGCCCCCGTGGCCCGGTCTGTGACCAGGCCTCCTGGTGGATCAGAGCCTGATCAACCATGCTGTTACTGGTGGCTACACGCAAACCAACGTACGAGCCACAGCCCGGCTGGTCAGGAACCGACTTTAGGTGCTTGTCCAGTGCCAGCTTGAAGACTGCCAGGGGTCTGTTGGTAATCCCCCTTATGTATGCTGGGAGGCAGTTGAACAGTCTCGGGCCCCTGACACTTATTGTATGGTCTCTTAACGTGCTAGTGACACCTCTGCTTTTCATTGGGGGGATGTTGCATCGTCTGCCAAGTCTTTTGCTTTCGTAGTGAGTGATTTTCGTGTGCAAGTTCGGTACTAGTCCCTCTAGGATTTTCCAGGTGTATATAATCATGTATCTCTCCCGCCTGCGTTCCAGGGAATACAGGTTCAGGAACCTCAAGCGCTCCCAGTAATTGAGGTGTTTTATCTCCGTTATGCGCGCCGTGAAGGTTCTCTGTACATTTTCTAGGTCGGCAATTTCACCTGCCTTGAAAGGTGCTGTTAGTGTGCAGCAATATTCCAGCCTAGATAGAACAAGTGACCTGAAGAGTGCCTAAAATTTACACAAATTAGTATTTAGTGGCAATAATTCCAGCGGTTAAGATGGTTATTTAGTTAATGAGGCTTAGAGCTTATAATGTGTGTACTGCACATGGATAATTGAGGCTGCAGGTTACCTGTACAACACCAGTCAAGAAATTCTTCAGTCCCTAAAGCAAGGATTAAGTTAAACTCTCAGTGTATATACACCGAGAGACATACACCTCTCAGTGTATATATATACTGAGAGATATACACCTCTCAATGTATATACACTGAGAGACATACACCTCTCAGTGTATATATATACTGAGAGATATATACCTCTCAGTGTATATACACTGAGAGACATACACCTCTCAGTGTATATACATTGAGACTACATATCTGAGTATACCTGGAGTATACCTGTGTTTCTAATATTATTTTCTACCAGCAAAGAAAAACAAATGATTATTTTCTTCCATTACTTTTTTTCAGATAAAATTAAGAAGTATATTAGTTTATAAATATGTGAAAGGTTAGACTCCTAATATCTGCTGCGTCACAGTTGAAGTCATTAACATCTCTATGCATAACTTAGCCAAAACAAGATGAGAATATATCAGTGACATCAGAGTTTATGCCTGGAGTTTACCTGTAGAGAGTTCCGGGGGGTCAACGCCCCCGCGGCCCGGTCTGTGACCAGGCCTCATTGTGGTTTATATTGGTTTATCTAAATATACACTCAGTTTACCTGGAGAGTTTACCTGGAGAGAGTTCCGGGGGTCAACGCCCCCAGTTGTTCATGGTATCTGTATATATATTATGCAAAACTCGCGAACGAGAGACAAAAGATGCAACATAACCACAGGGGAGTTGAATGACAGCTCTAGGCCTTTCGTATTGTAATCAACACATCATCTGGAGCTTGCTATGTTGCAGAAATAGAGCAAGAAATGCAGGAAGATCCGTCATGGGAATGGCTGCTTTACTTCACCGTTGATGCAAAAAGAAAACAAGGAATACAGCCAGCTTATTATATTAATAGAAATTTGAGAGATGATTGAGTCCCCGAAGCTGACGACATTAAATGTTGTAAAAGGAACTTTCGAGACTTAGAAACTTGGCCTCTGGGGCCGGTGTCAACAGTCCCTGCTAGACACCTCACAAGGAAGCACCCCTCAAGGAAGGTTCCTTGATGTTGGTGAGGGGCTCTTGATTATAATAATAATAATAATAATCACAAGGAAGCAGATATTACACACATTTCTCATACCAGAAGATACATTTTACAGTTATTGTACAGAACAACAAAACTCGCCCCTACACAGCCTAAATTCCCCCTAAAATGTTTAATCTCTTTCAAAATGTAGCCTACACACTCCAGCCCCCAACCCATATTGTATTTAATACCAACCCATATTGTATTTAATACCAACCCATATTGTATTTAATACCAACAGATATTGTATTTAATATCAACCCATATTGTATTCAATACCAACCCATATTGTATTTAATACCAACCCTTATTGTATTCAATACCAACCCATATTGTATTCAATACCAGCAACCCATATTGTATTTATTACCACCCATATTGTATTTAATACCAACCCATATTGTATTTAATACCAACCCTATTGTATTTAATACCAACCCATATTGTATTCAATACCTAACCACCATTTGTATTCAATACCAACCCATATTGTATTTAATACCAACCCATATTGTATTTAATACCAACCCATATTGTATTCAATACCAACCCATATTGTATTTAATACCAACCCATATTGTATTCAATACCAACCCATATTGTATTTAATACCAACCCATATTGTATTCAATACCAACCCATATTGTATTTAATACCAACCCATATTGTATTTAATACCAACCCATATTGTATTCAATACCAACCCATATTGTATTCAATACCAACCCATATTGTATTTAATACAACCCATATTGTATATTAATACCAACCCATATTGTATTTAATACCAACCCATATTGTATTTAATACCAACCCATATTGTATTCAATACCAACCCAATTGTATCAGTACCAACCCATATTGTATTTAATACCAACCCATATTGTATTCAATACCAACCCATATTGTATTTAATACCAACCCATATTTTATTCAATACCAACCCATATTGTATTCAATACCAACCCATATTGTATTTAATACCAACCCATATTGTATTCAATACCAACCATATTGTATTTAATACCAACCCATATTGTTATTTAATACCAACCCATATTGTATTCAATACCAACCCATATTGTATTCAATACCAACCCATATTGTATTTAATACCAACCCATATTGTATTTAATACCAACCCATATTGTATTCAATACCAACCCATATTGTATTTAATACCAACCCATATTGTATTCAATACCAACCCATATTGTATTTAATACCAACCCATATTGTATTCAATACCAACCCATATTGTATTTAATACCAACCCATATTGTATTTAATACCAACCCATATTGTATTCAATACCAACCCATATTGTATTCAATACCATACCATATTGTATTTAATACCAACCCATATTGTATTCAATACCAACCCATATTGTATTTAATACCAACCCATATTGTATTCAATACCAACCCATATTGTATTTAATACCAACCCATATTGTATTCAATACCAACCCATATTGTATTTAATACAACCCATATTGATTTAATACAACCCATATTGTATTCAATACCAACCCATATTGTATTCAATACCAACCCATATTGTATTTAATACCAACCCATATTGTATTCAATACCAACCCATATTGTATTCAATACAACCCATATTGTATTTAATACCAACCCATATTGTATTTAATACCAAACCCATATTGTATTTAATACCAACCCATATTGTATTTAATACCAACCCATATTGTATTCAATACCAACCCATATTGTATTCAATACCAACCCATATTGTATTTAATACCAACCCATATTGTATTTAATACCAACCCATATTGTATTCAATACCAACCCATATTGTATTTAATACCAACCCATATTGTATTCAATACCAACCCATATTGTATTTAATACCAACCCATATTGTATTCAATACCAACCCATATTGTATTTAATACCAACCATATTGTATTTAATACCAACCATATTGTATTCAATACCAACCCATATTGTATTCAATACCAACCCATATTGTATTTAATACCAACCCATATTGTATTTAATACCAACCCATATTGTATTTAATACCAACCCATATTGTATTAATACCAACCCATATTGTATTCAATACCAACCCATATTGTATTCAATACCAACCCATATTGTATTTAATACCAACCCATATTGTATTCAATACCAACCCATATTGTATTTAATACCAACCCATATTTTATTCAATACCAACCCATATTGTATTCAATACAACCATATTGTATTTAATACCAACCCATATTGTATTCAATACCAACCCATATTGTATTCAATACCAACCCATATTGTATTTAATACCAACCCATATTGTATTCAATACCAACCCATATTGTATTTAATACCAACCCATATTGTATTCAATACCAACCCATATTGTATTTAATACCAACCCATATTGTATTCAATACCAACCCATATTGTATTTAATACCAACCCATATTGTATTTAATACCAAACCATATTGTATTTAATACCAACCCATATTGTATTCAATACCAACCCATATTGTATTCAATACCAACCCATATTGTATTTAATAACAACCCATATTGTATTTAATACCAACCCATATTGTATTTAATACCAACCCATATTGTATTCAATACCAACCCATATTGTATTTAATACCAACCCATATTTTATTTAATACCAACCCATATTGTATTTAATACCAACCCATATTGTATTTAATACCAACCCATATTGTATTTTAATACAACCCATATTGTATTTAATACCAACCCATATTGTATTCAATACCAACCCATATTGTATTCAATACCAACCCATATTGTATTTAATACCAACCCATATTGTATTTAATACCAACCCATATTGTATTTAATACCAACCCATATTGTATTCAATACCAACCCATATTGTATTCAATACCAACCCATATTGTATTCAATACCAACCCATATTGTATTTAATACCAACCCATATTGTATTTAATACCAACCCATATTGTATTTAATACCAACCCCTATTGTATTCAATACCAACCCATATTGTATTTAGTACCAACCCATATTGTATTCAATACCAACCCATATTGTATTCAATACCAACCCATATTGTATTCAATACCAACCCATATTGTATTCAATACCAACCCATATTGTATTCAATACCAACCCATATTGTATTCAATACCAATCCATATTGTATTTAATACCAACCCATATTGTATTTAATACCAACCCATATTGTATTCAATACCAACCCATATTGTATTCAATACCAACCCATATTGTATTTAATACCAACCCATATTGTATTTAATACCAACCCATATTGTATTCAGTACCAACCCATATTGTATTCAATACCAACCCATATTGTATTTAATACCAACCCATATTGTATTCAATACCAACCCATATTGTATTTAATACCAACCCATATTATATTCAATACCAACCCATATTATATTCAATACCAACCCATATTGTATTCAATACCAACCCATATTGTATTTAATACCAACCCATATTGTATTCAATACCAACCCATATTGTATTCAATACCAACCCATATTGTATTCAATACCAACCCATATTGTATTCAATACCAACCCATATTGTATTCAATACCAACCCATATTGTATTCAATACCAACCCATATTGTATTCAATACCAACCCATATTGTATTTAATACCAACCCATATTGTATTTAATACCAACCCATATTGTATTTAATACCAACCCATATTGTATTCAATACCAACCCATATTGTATTCAATACCAACCATATTGTATTTAATACCAACCCATATTGTATTTAATACCAACCCATATTGTATTCAATACCAACCCATATTGTATTTAATACCAACCCATATTGTATTTAATACCAACCCATATTGTATTCAATACCAACCCATATTGTATTTAATACCAACCCATATTGTATTTAATACCAACCCATATTGTATTTAATACAACCCATATTGTATTTAATACCAACACATATTGTATTCAATACCAACCATATTGTATTTAATACCAACCCATATTGTATTTAATACCAACCCATATTGTATTTAATACCAACCCATATTGTATTTAATACCAACCCATATTGTTATTTAATACCAACCCATATTGTATTTAATACCAACCCATATTGTATTTAATACAACCCATATTGTATTTAATACCAACCCATATTGTATTAAATACCAACCATATTGTATTTATACCAACCCATATTGTATTCAATACCAACCCATATTGTATTTAATACCAACCATATTGTATTTAATACCAACCATATTGTATTCAATACCAACCCATATTGTATTCAATACCAACCCATATTGTATTCAATACCAACCCATATTGTATTCAATACCAACCCATATTGTATTTAATACCAACCCATATTGTATTCAATACCAACCCATATTGTATTTAATACCAACCCATATTGTATTCAATACCAACCCATATTATTCAATACCAACCCATATTGTATTTAATACCAACCCATATTGTATTCAATACCACCCATATTGTAATTTAATACCAACCCATATTGTATTCAATACCAACCCATATTGTATTTAATACCAACCCATATTGTATTTAATACCAACCATATTGTATTCAATACCAACCCATATTGTATTCAATACCAACCATATTGTATTTAATACCAACCCATATTGTATTTAATACCAACCCATATTGTATTTATACCAACCCATATTGTATTTAATACCAACCCTATTGTATTTAATACCAACCCATATTGTATTCAATACCAACCCATATTGTATTTAATACCAACCCATATTGTATTTAATACCAACCCATATTGTATTTAATACCAACCCATATTGTATTTAATACCAACCCATATTGTATTCAATACCAACCCATATTGTATTCAATACCAACCCATATTGTATTCAATACCAACCCATATTGTATTCAATACCAACCCATATTGTATTCAATATACCTCGGCTATGTAACATTAACAACAATACACTCATATCCACATATATTTATTATGGTAAATCGGACTGGAAATTTGAAGCCAACCAGATGAAGCAGCTTATTATTATTATTATTATTAAATATTCGCCGGTATTCTCCCGGCCCGGGCCTTTTCCAAGTGGTGGCCCGGCCTTGGCTCCCTCTTTAGGGAGTGTCTGAGACCTAAGTCTCACATGGGATGAGGCACAAATACCTCCTCATCTTTGGGACCAACTGTCCCCAGGCCTAGCCACAAGCTAGGCCTCTCTGGTCTGCCATCCCCGCCACAAGGGGGCAAATGGGAATGACAGTCTTATGAGCTAAAGGCTCGGGCTCAGGCACCTACCCTACCCTAGAAGGGTTAGGCATGGTGTCGATGTCAGCAGCTTATTAATATTATAAACAAAAGCATAAAGGAATAAATGATAAAAATAAAAGCACTTATGAAACTATGTAAAGCTTCACTTTTGATACATTTAATTATTAATTCTAACATATCGTTTATCAGTTTTGAAGAATAAAATCAACCTTTAAAATGTGCAGAGCTGCAGGCTTATTTTTTGCAATCGACACCATGCCTAACTCTTCTAGGGTAGGGTAGGTGCCTGAGCCCGAGCTTACAGCTCATAAGACTGTCATTCTCATTAGCCCCCTTGGGGTGGGGATGGCAGACCAGAGAGGCCTAGCTTGTGGCTAGGCCTGGGGACAGTTGGTCCCGAAGATGAGGAGGTACTTGTGCCTCCTCCCATGGGAGACTTAGGTCTCAGACACTCCCTAAAGAGGGAGCCAAGGCCGGGCCACCACTTGGACAAGGCCCGGGCCGGGAGAATACCGGCCAATCTTTAACTAACTAACTAACTATTTTTTGCGATTTTTTTTTTTTTTTTTTTTTTGGAGTGGGGGTTTCAATATTAAAGTCACACTGTGTGTATTCTTTCGACATGTTGATTAACAAAATGGAGTGAATATAAATAAATCTAGAAAATTTTAGCATATTATTGGACTATTTTTTCCTAACCTAACCTAACCTAACCTAACCTAACCTAACCTAACCTAACTTAACTTAACCTAACCTAACCTAACCTAACCTAACTTAACCTAACCTAACATAACCTAACCTAACCTAACTTAACTAACCTAACCTAACTAACCTTAACTTAACCTAACCTAACCTAACTACTAACCTAACCTAACCTAACCTAACCTAACTAACCTAACCTAACCTAACCTAACCTAACTTAACCACCTAACCTAACTTAATTAACCTAACCAACTAACCTAACTTAACCTAACCTAACCTAACCTAACTAACCTAACCTAACCTAACCTAACCTAACTTAACTAACTTAACTAACCTAACCTAACCTAACTTAACCTAACCTAACCTAACCTAAACCTAACTTAACTTAACCTAACTTAACTTAACCTAACCTAACTAAAACCTAACCTAACTAACCTAACCTAACCTAACCTAACCTAACCTTAACTTAACCTAACCTAACCTAACCTAACTAACTTAACCAACTTAACTTAACCTAACCTAACCTAACCTAACCTAACCTAACCTAACTTACCTAACCTAACCTAACCTAACCTAACTAACTTAACCTAACCTAACCTAACCTAACTAAACTAACTTAACTAACTAACTTACCTAACCTAACCTAACCTAAACCTAACATAACTTAACCTAACCTAACCTAACCTAACCTAAATTAACCTAACCTAACCTAACCTAACCTAACCTAACCTAACACTAACCTAACTTACTTAGCTTAACTAACTTAACTAACCTAACCTAACCTAATCTAACCTAACTTAACCTAACCTAACCTAACTTAACCTAACCTAACCTAGCCTAACCTAACTAACCTAACCTAACCTAACTTAACCAAACCTAACTAGCCTAACCTACACTAACCTAACCTAGCCTAACTAACCTAACTTAACCTAACCTAACCTACTAACCTAACCTAACCTAACCTAGCCTAACCTAACTTAACCTAACCTAACCTAACCTAACTCAACTTAACCTAACCTAACCTAACCTAACTAACCTAACCTAACCTAACTAACCTAACCTAACCTAACCTAACCTAACTTAACCTAAACCTAACCTAACCTAACAACTAACTTAACCTAACTAACCTACTACCTAACCTAACCTAACTTAACCTAACCTAACCTAAACCTAACTAACCTAATCCTAACCTAACCTAACCTAACCTAACTAACTTAACCTAACCTAACCAACGCCTAACCTAACCTAACCTAACCTAACTAACCTAACTTAACCTAACCTAACCTAACCTAAACCTAACCTAACCTAGCCTAGCCTAACCTACTAACCTAACCTAACCTAACTTAACCTAACCTAACCTAACCTAACCTAACCTAACTTAACTTAACCTTAACTTAACTCTAACTTAACAACTAACCTAACCTAACCTAACCTACAACTAACCTAAACTTAACTAAACTTAACTTAACTTAACTTAACTTAACTTAATTAACTTAACTAACCTAACTAACTAACCAACACTAACCTACCTAACCTAACCTAACCTAACCTAACCTAACTTAACCTATCTAACCTAACCTAACCTAACCTAACCTAACTTAACCTACCTAACTAACTTAACTAACCTAACTTTTAACCTAAAATTCTAATGAAAATTTTTAATACGTTTATTCGGTACAGTACAACATAAATATCAACATAGCAGCATTATGTAAATTAACCAGGATACCCCCACCCCCAAAAAATCAAAGTAACTTATTCCATTGGGATCCTTTGTCCAAATACATCCTCATCAGGCCATTAATAATATTACGTATTTTTTCTGTAGAAGTACATCAGATAATAGTTATAGTTTCTATTTTTTAGGGGTGGAGGGTAAGCCTAGCGGAAGGCCTCGGTCAGGGTGACCAAAACTTCAATGGCAGGTCATGTGATGCCCTGTAGGAAATTATTTTGTATTCAGTACGATACTTACCTAACATAGCTCCATTTTTTAACGGAATTATTGTAATTATTATTATGTATTATTATTATTATTATTATTAATTAAATATTATATTATTAATTATTATTATCCATTTTATTATAGTAAGCACATAAAGACAGAGTCACCAGCGTTGTTCAGGGGATATAAACTAGGTACTGATCACGGTAATTCAAGTGATTTTATGTTCTGGAAAATATTCTGAGTTAGAACTGGTGTCAGTGTAGCGATGGGCAACCACAAACAGATCACTATCTAATTTACGTACCATTGTAGAATTCAGTAGGAACTTCACAATGTCTCCCAGAAATCTTGATGATTTTTAAACAAAAAAAAAAAGTTTTTGGTTCGTGGGGGGTGAAAATATTAATGCGTCGAGCGTAGTGAAGGTCAAAGGGAAGGGAGTCACCCAGAGGTCATCTTACAGTATTAATAAGGGTCGATTTGTTCACTGCTTTAAGTTACTGATAACTAGTTTGTATTGTGTGATCCATGGATTTATATTCTTCTACTTTTTACTGTAAAGTATGGTCTGTTTCTGATGTCTATTTTCTTTGTGTTATTTGTAATCTCAGTGTTTAATATCTAGTGTTGTGTGGTCTGAGGCTTTTTAGAGCAAATACCTTTGTTGTGTTGTGTGGTCTGTGGTATTTTTAGGTCTGTAATATTTAAGTCTACACACTGAGGTCTGTGAGAAACATGGCATGAAACTGGTCATTAATAGTTTAATATGTTGGGTGGCCCGGTGGCCTGGTGGCTAAAGCTCCCGCTTCACACACGGAGGGCCCGGGTTCGATTCCCGGCGGGTGGAAACATTTCGACACGTTTCCTTACACCTGTTGTCCTGTTCACCTAGCAGCAAATAGGTACCTGGGTGTTAGTCGACTGGTGTGGGTCGCATCCTGGGGGACAAGATTAAGGACCCCAATGGAAATAAGTTAGACAGTCCTCGATGACGCACTGACTTTCTTGGGTTATCCTGGGTGGCTAACCCTCCGGGGTTAAAAATCCGAACGAAATCTTATCTTATCTTATCTTATGTTTATTATGCAGCCCATACCCATGGTGTGGGTGGTAGTCAAAAGATTACAGAGGTGCATAATGGGTCCAGGAACTGGACCCCAAAGTTATGATAGCTGAGCAACTTACAAAGGTAATGAATCATAAATAGAAACGTAAATAAGTACAATATCACGTGGAAGATAGACCATGGTATGTGTCTTGACTCACATGTATACTCAGGACCCATGTTAACCCAGCACGTAAAGTTCCGACATATGTAAACTCTTATGAAGATTAACATGTTGGTATATATTTATTACTAGATAAAATTGCATCATAAGTGTATACAAACACAGACCCCAACTTATGCCTAGAACAGATTAACTCGGTGGCACTCGATGTATGCACAAGGCTTATTCCTCTAAGAAAAAGGAGGAGTAGATGTAAAATAGAAAGAGACAGGCGCTCCCTTTACAGGCGACGGAAAAGAATAACAGAGAGGCTAAAAGAGGTCAATATATCTGAAATGCGTAGGGAGACACTGGTCAGAGAAATAGCAAGCATCGAACTTAAGCTAAAAGAATCCTTTAGGAGTCAGGAATCGCGGGAAGAACTAAAAGCCATAAATTAAATCGAAAGAACCCCAAAGTATTTCTTCTCCTATGCCAAATCAAAGTCGAGAACAACGTCCAGTATTGGGCCCCTACTTAAACAAATTGGGTCCTACGTGCAACTAATGTGTCCTTTTACTTTACATATTGTCGGTAATTCTACCAACTTTATTACAAAATGGGTCCTACACAGATGACAGCAAGGAAATGAGTGAGCTACTCAAGTCCCAATATGACTCAGTTTTTAGCAAGCCGCTAACCAGACTGAGTCGAAGATCAAAATGAATTTTTTATGAGAGAGCCATAGAATTTGGTTAACACAAGCCTATCCGATGTTATCCTGACGCCAAATGACTTCGAACAGGCGATAAATGACATGCCCATGCACTCTGCCCCAGAGCCAGACTCATGGAACTCCGTGTTCATCAAGAACTGCAAGAAGCCCCTATCACGAGCCTTTACCATCCTATGGAAAAGGGACATGGACACGGGGTCGTCCCACAGTTACTAAAAACAACAGACATAGCCCCACTCCACAAAGGGGGCAGTAAAGCAACAGCAAAGAACTACAGACCGATAGCACTAACATCCCATATCAGAAAAATCTTTGAAAGGGTCCAAAAGAAGCAAGATCACCACCCATCTAGAAACCCATCAGTTACAAACCCAGGGCAACAGGGGTTTTAGAACAGGTCGCTCCTGTCTGTCTCAACTATTGGATCACTACCACAAGGTCCTAAATGCACTAGAAGACAAAAAGAATGCGAGTAATATACACAGATTTTTGCAAAAGCCTTCGACAAGTGTGACCATGGCGTAATGCGCACAAAATTCGTGCTAAAGGAATAACAGGAAAAGTCGGTCGATGGATCTATAATTTCCTCACTAACAGAACACAGAGAGTAGTAGTCAACAGAGAAAAGTCCGAGGCAGGCACGGTGAAAAGCTCTGTTCCACAAGGCACAGTACTCTTTCCCATCTTTTTCCCTCATCCTCATACCCGACATAGACAAGGATGTCAGCCACAGCACCGTGTCTTCCTTTGCAAAACGACACCCGAATCTGCATGACAGTGCTTCCATTGCAGACACTGCAAGGCTCCAGGCGGACATCAACCAAATCTTTCAGTGGGCTGCAGAAAACAATATGAAGTTCAACGATGAGAAATTTCAATTACTCAGATAGGGTAAACACGGGGAAAATTAAATCTTCATCAGAGTACAAAACAAATTTGGCCACAAAAATAGAGCAAAAAAACCAACGTCAAAGACCTGGGAGTGATCATGTCGGAGGATCTCACCCTTCAAGGACCATAATATTGTATCAATCGCACCTGCTAAAAAATGACAGGATGGATAATGAGAACCTTCAAAACTAGGGAGGCCAACCCCATGATGACACTTTTCCCAGGTCACTTGTTCTATCTAGGCGGGAATATTGCTGCACACTAACAGCACCTTTCAAGGCGGTGAAATTGGCTGACCTAAAAAATGTACAGAAAACCCTTTCACGGCGCGCATAACGGAGATAAAACCCTCAATTACTGGGAGCGCTTGAGGGCCTAAAACTGTATTCCCGGAACGCAGGCGGGAGAGATACATAAATTATATACACCTGGAAAATCCTAGAGGGACTAGTACCGAACATGCACACGAAAATCACTCACTACGAAAGCAAAAGACTTGGCAGACGATGCAACATCCCCCAATGAAAAGCAGGGGTATCACTAGCACGTTAAGAGACCATACAATAAGTGTCAGGGGCCCGAGACTGTTCAACTGCCTCCCAGCATACATAAGGGGGATTACCAACAGACCCCTGGCAGTCTTCAAGCTGGCACTGGACAAGCACCTAAAGTAACAGCCTGGTTAATCAGGCTCTGATCCACCAGGAGGCCTGGTCACAGACCGGGCCGCGGGGGCGTTGACCCCCGGAACTCTCTCCAGGTATGTACATAGGTTGGTAACCCTTCAATAATATAGGTTGGTAACTCTTCAATAATATAGGTTGGTAACTCTTCAATAATATAGGTTAGTAACCCTTCAATAATATAGGTTGGTAACTCTTCAATAATATAGGTTAGTAACCCTTCAATAATATAGGTTAGTAACCCTTCAATAATATAGGTTAGTAACCCTTCAATAATATAGGTTAGTAACCCTTCAATAATATAGGTCAGTAACCCTTCAATAATATAGGTTAGTAACCCTTCAATAATATAGGTTTTGAACCCTTCAATAATAAGGTTAGTAACGCTTCAATAATATAGGTTGGTAACTCTTCAATAATATAGGTTAGTAACCCTTCAATAATTAGGTTTTGTAACCCTTCAATAATATAGGTTAGTAACCCTTCAATAATATAGGTTAGTAACCCTTCAATAATATAGGTTAGTAACCCTTCAATAATATAGGTTAGTAACTCTTCAATAATAAGTTAGTAACCCTTCAATAATATAGGCTAGTAACCCTTAAATAATATAGGTTAGTAAAACCCCTTTAATAATATAGGTTAGTAACCCCTTTAATAATATATGTTAGTAACCCTTCAATAATATAGGTTGTAACCCTTCAATAATATAGGTAGTAACCCTTCAATAATATAGGTTATAACCCTTCAAATAATAATATTTTAGTAACCCTTCAATAATAAGTTAGTAACCCTTCAATAATATAGGTTAGTAACCCTTCAATAATATAGGTTAGTAACCCTTCAATAATATAGGTTAGTAACCCTTCAATAATATATGTTAGTAACCCTTCAATAATATAGGTTAGTAACCCTTCAATAATATAGGTTAGTAACTCTTCAATAATATAGGTTAGTAACCCTTCAATAATATAGGTTAGTAACCCTTCAATAATATAGGTTAGTAACTCTTCAATAATATAGGTTAGTAACCCTTCAATAATATAGGCTAGTAACCCTTAAATAATATAGGTTAGTAACCCTTAAATAATATAGGTTAGTAACCCTTCAATAATATAGGTTAGTAACCCTTCAATAATATATGTTAGTAACCCTTCAATAATATAGGTTAGTAACCCTTCAATAATATAGGTTAGTAACCCTTCAATAATATAGGTTAGTAACCCTTCAATAATATAGGTTAGTAACCCTTCAATAATATAGGTTAGTAACCCTTCAATAATATAGGTTAGTAACCCTTCAATAATATAGGTTAGTAACCCTTCAATAATACATGTATAGGTTAGTAACCCTTCAATAATATAGGTTAGTAACCCTTCAATAATATAGGTCAGTAACCCTTCAATAATATAGGGTTTTAACCCCTTTAATAATATAGGTCAGTAACCCTTCAATAAAATTTGGTTAGTAACCCTTAATAATATAGGTCAGTAACCCTTCAATGATATAGGTTAGTAACCCTTCAATAATATAGGTCAGTAACCCTTCAATAATATAGGTTAGTAACCCTTCAATAATATAGGTTAGTAACCCTTCAATAATATAGGTTAGTAACCCTTCAATAATATAGGTTAGTAACCCTTCAATAATACATGTATAGGTTAGTAACCCTTCAATAATATAGGTTAGTAACCCTTCAATAATATAGGTTAGTAACCCTTCAATAATATAGGTTAGTAACCCTTCAATAATATAGGTTAGTAACCCTTCAATAATATAGGTTAGTAACCCTTCAATAATATAGGTTGGTCTCCCAGTGTATATTACAAACCACACAACAGGTAAGGTTACTTGATATTGCCTAATTGTCTTGTAATCTTAGCAGAAGAGGCACTAGGATAGTCAGGTAATGTTTGTCAGGAAACATGACAAGTGTTTCCTGACTCGGGTCTTAGTTACATGATGACCCACAGCTGAACTTCTGGTCATCTGACCGAGGCCTTCCACTGGCTACCGGTCCACCTCTTTAAGAATCATAGTTATGATATAATCATTATTAGAATCACTGATTTTAGCGTCAAGATATACAACCAATGTAATAAATAATGATATTATTAATTGTACTAAACTGTTATACATCATATTGTAAATTGTTTTAAATTGTTACATTGTGTCACTAGCACGTTAAGAGACAATACAATAAGTGTCAGGGGCCCGAGACTGTTCAACTACCTCCCAGCATACATAAGGGGGATTACCAATAGACCCCTGACAGTCTTCAAGCTGGCACTGGACAAGCACCTAAAGTCGGTAACTGACCAGCCGGGCTGTGGCTCGTACGTTGGATTGCGTGCAACCAGCAGTAACAGCCTGGTTGATCAGGCTCTGATCCACCAGGAGGCCTGGTCACAGACCGGGCCGCGGGGGCGTTGACCCCCGGAACTCTCTCCAGGTAACTCCAGGTAATCTTTATTAATTAATTCAATAGTGTAAAAAGTCCGTAACAGACTTCTCAAAACCATGAAGTATCACCTGATATAATATTCAGTTCTCCTGTACTTACTCTAACTCATCTATGACCATATAAACTATGTATTATTGCCTTACTATTCTTAAGTTAACCTTTAAGTTTGCCCGAAATGCTCAGCATACAGAGGGGCTTTTGGCATGTACACCCAACTATTATATTCCCCAGTACAACCATGTAATTTGTCAAAATAAAAAATCTTAATGTTACTGACTCAAGAAATCGTAATGACACGATTTCTTGAGTCATGTTGACGGCAGTGAAGGGACTTGAGCTAGAGTTCGTCACGGCCACGCTAGCTGGAGATTCGTCTGTAAAAACTTGCATTTGTGGTCACAGAGGTGCCTGTGCTAACTTTCCTATGGTGTAGAAATATACCTAGTTGGATGAATCTTATTGTGGCTAGCTGGTCTAGTGGCTAACGCGACGGGCTGGAGTTTTGAGACTCTCTGACCGCGGGTTCAATCCCGGCCGGGGGTATGGTTTATCTTAATGTTAGCTGATCAGATCCTGATCCACCACGAGGCCTGGTCACAGACAGGCCACGGGGGCGATGACCCCCGAAATCCTCTCCAAATATACTAGCAGACAAAAAAATGCCTCTACAAGTCCACTTAAATTCTTCATAATTATACAGTGCACTTAATAGTTTTGGTGGCGTAAATTTTCGCTATAAATATACAGGAACGGCATGCTTCTTATCCAGGGTCCAGGAGCTACTTGGGGAGCTGAGACAGTGGACATTGTAGGAATGTACATAATGTAGATGAATGGTTCAAGGAATTGACAAGTTGATAAATTAGACACATGTGCAACACTTCGGTATCTTTAATCAGGAAATGTTTCCTCATTAAAAATACCCAAGTGTTGTATATGTGTTTAATTTATCGGCATTGAAGGAGGAAATTGTTACCCCAGTGTTCATACACTCCCACAGTTCTCCAAGATATATCATCAGTAAGTTAATATTTGTTTATGTAAGTAAGTTTATTCAGGTATACACAAATACAGTTACATAGATTATCATACATAGCAGCATATGCGTAAAGTACGTAGGATAACCCAAAAAAGTCAGACAAAGTGTCAATGTTGTCCCCAGAGTGTCCTCTCGAGGGAGGTTCCTTGACGCTGGTGAGGTGTTCTTGATCTAGAGAATTGGATCTCCGCTCCAGTTTCCTGAACTGAGGCTTAAGTTGTTTAATATGTTTATTATGCACTGAGGCTTAATACCTTCCATTCCCTACCCCACAGGTGCTGTATAATCCCTACTGGTTTAGCGCTGCCCCATAATAATAATCTCCCCATAGTATGGGTAGAACGTTAATTCCAGATTGTGTTCTCGTGAAAATTCTCCATAAGCACTAATCAAGAATACATTTTCAGTATTAAAATACAATATACATGACCTATATAATAATAATAATACTAATATAATAATCATGTATTAAAGTTTAAGACAATGCTAACATGTGCTGCATAACATATCCTGTGAACCATACCACGGGTGGGAATAGAACCCGCGGTCAGAGTCATAAAACTCCAGACCAACGTGTTAGCCACTGGACCAGTTGGCTACAATAAGATTCATTCAACTAGGTATATTTATACACCATAGGAAGGTTAGCATAGGCCTGGTGGCAAAAGCTCTCGCTTCACACTATGAGGGTCCGGGTTCGATTCCTGTTGAAGGGGTGGAAACATCGGACGTGTTTCCTTACACCGGTTGTCTATGTTCACCCATCAGTAGTAATAGGTACCTGGGTGTTAGTCGACTGGTGTGGGTCGTATCCTGGGACAATACTGACCTAATTTGCCAGAAATACTCTGTGAAATGAGCCGCGGGGGCGTTGACCCCCGAAATCCTCTCCATGTATTCACAGGTGACTTTCTATGTAGTAGTATGTCGCTGATGTCAGCTAGTCCTGTATACGTTATACATATACTTGTAGAAATAGAGAAATTATCATTAGAAACTGGACAAGTGTGTGTTTGTGTTGATGCCTGATGGTATGGGGTGAAGGGAACGTTGCCAAGGTGTGATAGAAACGTAGTAGAGTTGATTGGGTGTGGTAAAAACGTCGTAGATTGTTGGTAGGGGTGGTAAAAACGTCGTAGTGTTGTGTTGGTTGGGTGTGGCGAAACCGTCGTAGAATGTTGGTAGGGTGTGCTAGAAACGTTGTAGATTGTTGATAGGGGGTGGTGCAGACTTAGAATACTGGTAGGATGCGGTAAAATTACACGAAGGGTAAGCTGTCCAGCACCTTACTAATACTGGTTTTGTGTGGCGGAGGGCGGTGTGGGGATGAGCAGGGTGTATTGGAAAGTAGCACCACTTCAGTAGGGGATCTCACTGATCACTCTCACAAGCTCCTGAGCGAGTAACTTCCCTGCTCCTTGTGTCGTGGTCGTCTAGCTTTTTGTGGTCACCTGGCTAGCCAAAGAGGTTCTTCAGCTTTAGGTATGAAAGACTGTTCTTGCAATATCACAAAAATGAAGCTGTCAGTTTAATTGTGTCACCTGAGTGGTTATTTTATTGTGTACTGGCAGCTCCAGTTGTGGGTCATCATCTAAGACCCGCATCAGGAAACACTTGTCCTGTTTCCTGACGAACCTTATTTAGCCATCTACTTCATCCTTTGAGCGATAAAGCATAAAACAGGATTACAAGAGGTCATAACAGAAAGAGATACTAGTCATATATTTTAAAAAATCACACTATATATTTAAAGAATATAGTACTATACAGTGTGGAATGCAACCTCAAAAATTCTCAATATTCTTTTCATTTAATGCTTGATCAGAATATTTAGAGTAAATAATGAGAGTCGTAACAATTAAACTGCGTGCAGTCACAGTTTACACAAGCTTAAAAACAAGTATGGCAAACAACTCAGGTGGAAGCTCAATTATTAATTCTAATGCACCTTTAAATTATAGTACGTAACATTACTTCCTGTTGTCCCACTGTCAGTGTTAAGGAAACCATCAACGCAGACAGCCTGTATATTATCCTATGGTGGGACTGTCACCGCCCCTCCTTCATACGTTCCTCAGAAACACTGTACCCAAACCATATTACCAGTATGTTAGTTGCTTTATAAAATTTAAATCTTATTGACTATACGAGAGTCATTAAGGCTGCATGTCATCTGTTCACCACCAGTCAAGGACACCTTTATACCTCGTAGAGGGATTATAAGTAAGTTTATTCAGGTATACACAAATACAGTTACATTAGGTTATCATACATAGCAGCATATGTGTAGAGAACCTAAGATAACCCAAAAAAATCAAAGTGACTTATTTCCACTGGGATCCTTTAACTCTGATATTCACACTTTTCGGTGCTTATATAATGAGATACGCATCTCTGGGTGTCAGGTATCAGTGTTAAAGGTATGAAACAAAGCACAAGAGACGTTTACTAATTATCACATGGAAATTGGTATCATAGTTTGGTCAGTATGCAACATCTCCCCAATGAAAAGTATGGGTGTCACTAGCACGTTAAGAGACAATACAATAAGTGTCAGGGGCCCGAGACTGTTCAACTACCTCCCAGCATACATAAGGGGGATTACCAATAGACCCCTGGCAGTCTTCAAGCTGGCAGTGGACAAGCACCTAAAGTCGGTTCCTGACCAGCCGGGCAGTTGCTCGTACGTTGGATTGCGTGCAGCCAGCAGTAACAGCTTGGTTGATCAGGCTCTGGTCCACCAGGAGGCCTGGTCACAGACCGGGCCGCGGGGGCGTTGACCCCCGGAACTCTCTCCAGGTAAACTCCAGTATAAATAGCAAGTTGGTACCTACACAACCCAAAACCAATTTGAACCTTCCACTATATAGCGCCTGAGGGGATGGAGAGCAATGAGGTTCCATTCTAAGATGGAGAAATCAGGTTCAATTTCTTGGATGAAGAACCCTTCAACAGCATCAAGGAAACTCACTATACCACCTTTGAAAGTTTAAAGCCACTCTGAAGAGGCATTCTTTAGTTATCACACAGAGACCCGTGTCCCTTAGTATGCCAATATTTTAAACCTAAAACTACTCAGAAGTTATAGCGTGAACTAATTGGCATTCACAAATCATCACATGAAAACCACCATTTAAATTTTTCCAATTTCTTTCAAAAAATTTGTATATGGCGCCTACACATCAAAATAAACCCAGACCTGTCTCTAAACACAATACATGGTACTCTGCTGTGACACACACACACACACACAAATGAAATATAGACTACAAATCACCCAAAATAAAATGGTAAGATTCATCCTGGATGAATTACATCATGATGAATTACAACATGATGAATTACAACAATTGGATATGCTGAATTGATATTGAGAGGGAACAGTGTGGTAAGGACAGCGATTGTCAGACTGAAGTTCCTCTATAGACCAGCACAGTGTCTACCGAGGCTCGCAGGACCCTATGTCTAGCCTATATACAATGTCATATGGACTACGTTTGCTCTTCATGGTACTCTGCCTAAACAAAAAAAAACTGAAAGATAGACTGCAAATCACCCAGAACAAAATGGTAAGATTCATGACTCACGAAATCGTAATGACACGATTGCAAACAAACCATACCACGGGCGGGGTTAGAACCCACGATCAGAGTTATAAACACCCTCCCCCCTCTGTGGTATGGTTTGGAAAGATTCATCCTGGACCTGGGTACAAGAGAACATGTAGGCCAGGATGAATTACAAATGAAGTTTAATCAACTTTATATAATTACTCACAAAGTGTCCAGAATGTCTTGCTGCTAATTTTGTCAAGGTCGGGAACCAAAGCAATCATAGTACCAGGGGGAGAGAACACAACTTTGTAGTACCCACAGTCAGTGGCCAGGCTTCAAACACCTTTTATTGTACAGTAATAAAGGAATGGAATAGACTACCTGCACATGTCAAAGCCAGTCATAGCATGAACCAGTTTAAGAAGACTGCCAAAAGGTACCTAATGAATGTACCGACAGAAAGGGAAGAGAATTAATTTTTATTTTTTTAGCTAACACACATGTAAATATAAATAACTCAGTTAACCTTATTCCTAGTATAGTATATCCTTTATAGAATAATAAGATATTATCTCCTTCATAGTATAATAATAAAAGGATCCCAATGGAAATAAGTCAGTCTGACTATTTTGGGTTATCCCAGGTTGTCTACACATATGCTGCTATGTACCATAATTCTATGTAACTATATTTATGTATACCTGAATACTTACTTACTTAATAAACAAAAAAGTTTTTATCAAAACAGGAAATTAGATATACGAAAATCAGTGTGAAGCTAAAAGTTGGAAACCGATCTGAAAATACATTCTCCAGTTTTCGCACAGAATCCGAAAATTCTAATCAAACTCAAAATAAAAAATTAACATCTCATAATATAATTGGTACAAAGAAAACCACTAACTTGCCGAGGTGGGTCACCAAATTATTATAAAATGTTAATAAATTAACAAATTTACACCAACAAAGCCAAAATTCAAAAGTTATGATCATTTGTCTTCCTTTGATGGATGTTCCTAGGAATCGACACCATGCCTAACCCTTCTAGGGCAGGGTAGGTGCCTGAGCCCGAGCTTACAGCTCACAAGACTGTCATTCCCATTCGCCCCCTTGGGGTGGGGATGACAGACCAGAGAGGCCTAGCTTGTGGCTAGGCCTGGGGACAGTTGGTCCCAAAGATGAGGAGGTACTTGTGCCTCCTCCCATGGGAGACTTAGGTCTCAGACACTCCCTAAAGAGGGAGCCAAGGCCGGGCCACCACTTGGAAAAGGCCCGGGCCGGGAGAATACCGGCGAATATTTAATAATAATAATAATAATAATGTTCCTAGGAAGGTTACTCGTTGAAAATTAAACACAAGTGTAACATCTGGGTATCTTTATTGTAGACGTTCCGCCATCCAGTGGCTTTATCAATAAAAATTCTAGGGCAAGAATGGAAGACAGGAGAACTGTATACAAAACATGAGATAATGTCCCTCAGCCTTGGAGGTAATCAGTCCCTCAGCCTTGGAGGTAATCTGTCCCTCAGCCTTGGAGTTAATCAGTCCCTCAGCCTTGGAGGTAATCTGTCCCTCAGCCTTGGAGGTAATCAGTCCCTCAGCCTTGGAGGTAATCAGTCCCTCAGCCTTGGAGGTAATCTGTCCCTCAACCTTGGAGGTAATCTGTCCCTCAGCCTTGGAGTTAATCTGTCCCTCAGCCTTGGAGGTAATCAGTCCCTCAGCCTTGGAGGTAATCTGTCCCTCAGCCTTGGAGTTAATCAGTCCCTCAGCCTTGGAGGTAATCTGTCCCTCAGCATTGGAGGTAATCAGTCCCTCAGCCTTGGAGGTAATCTGTCCCTCAGCCTTGGAAGTAATCAGTCCCTCAGCCTTGGAGGTAATCTGTCCCTCAGCCTTGGAGGTAATCTGTCCCTCAGCCTTGGAAGTAATCTGTCCCTCAGCCTTGGAGGTAATCATTCCCTCAGCCTTGGAGGTAATCTGTCCCTCAGCCTTGGAAGTAATCTGTCCCTCAGCCTTGGAGGTAATCATTCCCTCAGCCATGGAGGTAATCATTTCTTCAGCCTTGGAGGTAATCAGTCCCTCAGCCTTGGAGGTAATCTGTCCCTCAGCCTTGGAGGTAATCTGTCCCTCAGCCTTGGAAGTAATCAGTCCCTCAGCCTTGGAGGTAATCTGTCCCTCAGCCTTGGAGGTAATCTGTCCCTCAGCCTTGGAAGTAATCTGTCCCTCAGCCTTGGAGGTAATCATTCCCTCAACCTTGGAGGTAATCTGTCCCTCAGCCTTGGAAGTAATCTGTCCCTCAGCCTTGGAGGTAATCATTCCCTCAACCTTGGAGGTAATCATTCCCTCAGCCTTGGAGGTAATCTGTCCCTCAGCCTTGGAAGTAATCTGTCCCTCAGCCATGGAGGTAATCATTCCCTCAGCCTTGGAGGTAATCTGTGCCTCAGCCTTGGAGGTAATCAGTCCCTCAGCCTTGGAGGTAATCAGTCCCTCAGCCTTGAAGGTAATCAGTCCCTCAGCCTTGGAGGTAATCATTCCCTCAGCCTTGGAGGTAATCGTTCCCTCAGCCTTGGAGGTAATCAGTCCCTCAGCCTTGAAAGTAATCAGTCCTTCAGCCTTGTAAGTAATCAGTCCCTCAGCCTTGGAAGTAATCAGTCCCTCAGCATTGGAAGTAATCAGTCCCTCAGCCCTGGAAGTAATCAGTCCCTCAGCCTTGTAAGTAATCAGTCCATCAGCCTTGGAAGTAATCAGTCCCTCAGCCTTAGAAGTAATCAGTCCCTCAGCCTTGTAAGTAATCAGTCCTTCAGCCTTGTAAGTACTCAGTCCCTCAGCCTTGTAAGTACTCAGTCCCTCAGCCTTGTAAGTAATCAGTCCCTCAGCCTTGTAAGTAATCAGTCCCTCAGCCTTGGAAGTAATCAGTCCCTCAGCCTTGGAAGTAATCAGTCCCTCAGCCTTGGAAGTAATCAGCCCCTCAGCCTTGGAGGTAATCAGTCCCTCAGCCTTGGAAGTAATCAGTCACTCAGCCTTGGAACTAATCAGTCCCTCAGCCTTGGAGGCAATCATTCCCTCAGCCTTGGAGGTAATCATTCCCTCAGCCTTGGAGGTAATCAGTCCCTCAGCCTTGGAGTTAATCTGTCCCTCAGCCTTGGAAGTAATCAGTCCCTCAGCCTTGGAAGTAATCAGTCCCTCAGCCTTGGAGGTAATCGTTCCCTCAGCCTTTGAGGTAATCAATCCCTCAGCCTTGGAGGTAATCAGTCCCTCAGCATTGGAGGTAATTTGTCCCACAGCCTTGGAGGTAATCATTCCCTCAGCCTTGGAGGTAATCTGTCCCTCAGCCTTGGAAGTAATCAGTCCCTCAGCCTTGGAGGTAATCAGTCCCTCAGCCTTGGAGGTAATCAGTCCCTCAGCATTGGAGGTAATCTGTCCCTCAGCATTGGAGGTAATCAGTCCCTCAGCCTTGGAGGTAATCAGTCCCTCAGCATTGGAGGTAATCAGTCCCTCAGCATTGGAGGTAATCTGTCCCTCAGCATTGGAGGCAATCAGTCCCTCAGCCTTGGAGGTAATCAGTCCCTCAGCATTCGAGGTAATCAGTCCCTCAGCATTGGAGGTAATCTGTCCCTCAGCATTGGAGGTAATCAGTCCCTCAGCATTGGAGGTAATCTGTGCCTCAGCATTGGAGGTAAGCAGTCCCTCAGCCTTGGAAGTAATCAGTCCCACAGCCTTGGAAGTAATCAGTCCCTCAGCCTTGGAAGTAATCAGTCCCTCAGCCTTGGAAGTAATCAGTCCCTCAGCCTTGGAAGTAATCAGTCCCTCAGCCTTGGAAGTAATCAGTCCCTCTGCCTTGGAAGTAATCAGTCCCTCAGCCGTGTAAGTAATCAGTCCCTCAGCCTTGTAAGTACTCAGTCCCTCAGCCTTGTAAGTAATCAGTCCCTCAGCCTTGGAAGTAATCAGTCCCTCAGCCTTGGAAGTAATCAGTCCCTCAGCCTTGGAAGTAATCAGTCCCACAGCCTTGGAAGTAATCAGTTCCACAGCCTTGGAAGTAATCAGTCCCTCAGCCTTGGAAGTAATCAGTCCCTCAGCCTTGTAAGTAATCAGTCCCTCAGCCTTGGAAGTAATCAGTCCCACAGCCTTGGTAGTAATCAGTTCCACAGCCTTGGAAGTACTCAGTCCCTCAGCCTTGGAAGTAATCAGTCCCACAGCCTTGGAAGTAATCAGTCCCTCAGCTTTGTAAGTAATCAGGCCCTCAAGTGCCAGGAGCTGTGTGTCATCTTGTGAAGCAAATACTAATATTATCAGTATAAAATAAACTATAAAATAAGACTTCCTGTACAACACTTTATTTGAACGTTTCGCTGACTGGACTGGGCGAAACACCTGTTAATAAATGTCATAAATATTGTGTTTATGTATTTATTTTACATTTTCTGGAGTTACCCCTAGTCTCTTCCGGAGGTCAGCGTCCCCGCGGCCCAGTACATGACCTCACCTCCTGGTTGTTGGCCTGACTGATCAAGCTGTTGCTGCCCATCATCAGCATTCCAAAGTGTGAACCACAACCATCAACACAAAAACAAAAAAAAAAGTGAATATGATTCCTCCTGGTCTGATGTTCTTGCGACATTCATAATTATTACTTTAGTCTCAGCGTACTATAGATCATAGTAAAATATGACTCGCATGTCTCTGAAAAAATGCGATATCTGAGGTACAAAAAAAATCACGGTAATTACTGAGTGTTTATTGGTGATCATGACAACAGATTCTGAAGACATTGTGAAAATAACAAAGTTTCCCCTGAAATTTGTTTTCGTCGTAGTTGATTTATTAAATAAATGTATGCAAATTCCAGCTATAATCAATATAAATATTTAGTTAATACTAAATAAACAATTTACTTTTATTTTGTAAATATTTTGGTAATATAAAATTAATTATTTAATGTAACATGTCTTCAGACACTTGATAAATTTAGTGTATTTTAGAAGGCCTGTGATTCCTCAGTATAGCTTACGGCTTACAACCAAAGTACCCGAGTTCGATCCTGGGACGGGTGGAGACGTGGAATGTGTTTCCACTCACCTAATAGTAAATAGGTCCCTGTGGATTAGCTGACTGAAAAAAACAACACGAGTCGTGGAAAGATGAAGATCTGTACACAATACACAAATAACCCGCACATAAAAGAGAGAAGCTTACGACGACGTTTCGGTCCGACTTGGACCATTGACAAAGTCGGACCGAAACGTCGTCGTAAGCTTTTCTCTTTTATGTGCGGGTTATTTGTGTATCGTTCCAGTCACGGTATTGTGCCTTTTTGTTATTTATGAAGATCTGTATTAGGACTGACCTGATGAATATTTTAATATAAATAAAACCATGTTAAAAGACGCCATAGAATTTTCCATTATGCAAATTCTTCATTATGAAGCGAGTTATGCATTAAAGACAGTTTTGCTTTGGGCTCGTGGGAAGAAACTTTTGTTTTTGGTACCAAAAATAAATAAATAAACGGAACTTAACCTAAATTTTACCTCTGAATCCAGAGGCAAAATTTAGGCAGGAAAATGTACAAGTAACTTGATATTTTGAAATATACAAGATGGGTTATTTGAAAGTTCAAACCTTTGATTTTTTTTGGTTATCCCAGGTTGTCTACACATTGTTGCTATACTCACCTAATTGTGGTTGCAGGGATCTAGACACAGCTCCTGGCCCCACTATGTATGATAATCTTTGTAACTGTTTTTGTGTATACCCCAATAAACTTACGTATTTAGCCCCTAAACTCAATATTAACCAAAACAATATAAAAGTCATGTCCCCCCCCCTCTGATATAATTAAATCTTGAAATTAAAAAAATCATTATCTTTCAACACTAACACATTGTACAACATTAAATGTATTTTCATTACAGATTTATTTGAATGGTTGTAAATGTTGGATGAGGCAGCATAATGTGGATACACAAACTACCACTACTGTTGCTGCCATTATTGTCTCCGACTCAGGCTGCTTCTGCCACAACAACGTTCGTAGGTAAACTTAAGTGGAACTATTTTATATAGTGTTATCTTACATAACGAAATATTTAATGTACGTAACCTGAGGAATTCAAGGATTTTTTTTTTTTAATTTTAGATATGTATTTCAAGGAGTGTGAAATGTTTATTGGTTTCCATGACTCGCGAACTTAATGCTTAATTTATTACTGGCCTGTCATGGCTTCCAGTCCTGTTTGTTCTGTGGATTACTTTTGTAACTTGTGAGTTCATTACCTTTGTACCTAGTTCAGTTATCAAAACTTTGGGGGCCCAGTCTCTGGACCCATTACGTACCTCTGTAATCTGTAAATACCTTTGTAACTTGTCATGATTGTGACCAGACCTACCTGAGTTCATTACCTTTGTAAATTGTGAGTTCATTACCTCTGTAACTTGCTCAGCTATCAAAACTTTGGAGTCCAGTCCCTGGACCAATTATGTACCTCTAATCTTTTGACTACCGCCCACAGGATGGGTATGGGGTGCATAATAAACATATTAAACTAAGCTAAAAGCCAATTAATTTCACTTAATTCATTAATCATTAAGACTGACATTCACCTTAAAATTCTATAAACCAGGAATTGAGTAAATAAAAATAAACAATGTATATACACTAGTTGTATATACCGTTTTAAGTACAGTCCAATTTAAGTACGTATAGTCCAACTAATGAGGATAATACAACTTTTAATTTACAAAATTTGATACACCACATTCAGATGATATCCTGATTTTGATGGCATTTTACAAAGTTAGATAAAGAGTTTCGTTAACCTAACACCTAAGTAAGTTACTCTTATCTCTTATCTTTTATCTCTCTTACTTAACCTATCATGAAGGATGGCTTTCCTGCTTTTTCTACCACTCTCAAACAGGATAGTTTTCCTGTCATACTCCATCTCACAGGAATATTTTCCTGTCATACTCCATTTCACAGGAATATTTTCTTGTCATACTCCATCTCACAGGAATATTTTCCTGTCATACTCCATTTCACAGGAATATTTTCTTGTCATACTCCATCTCACAGGAATATTTTCCTGTCATACTCCATCTCACAGGAATATTTTCTTGTCATACTCCATCTCACAGGAATATTTTCCTGTCATACTCCATCTCACAGGAATATTTTTCTTGTCATACTCCATCTCACAGGAATATTTTCCTGTCATACTCCATCTCACAGGAATATTTTCTTGTCATACTCCATCTCACAGGAGTTTTTTCTGACATTTTCTCAACCAGGATGGTTTTTCTGTCACACTGAATGAAAAAAATAATGTTTTGCTGACATATTACACCACACAAGAGGGTTCATATCATACTCCATCACCCAGGAGGGTTTTTCTTGTCATATTCCATCACAAAACATCAGACGCGAGACAGTGAGCACCCTCGTGTACAGCTTGGAGCAAGATCTTGAGTTGTACAAATGTCTTGCCATCGTTTGTCAGTGTCTAGATTAGGCTCGTTCCATCGATTGTATGTGCTGATGGTTCTGGAATAGTTTATCCTAGTTATACATTTTTCTTCATCTAGGTAGTGTTCCCAGTGGATGTGTCAGACTGTCCTGAGGTGTAGGTATCTGCTCTGGGCAACAAGGACCTGGACCAATTATGTACCTCTGTAATCCTTTGACTACCGCCCACAGGATGGGTATGGGGTGCATAATAAACATATTAAACTAAGAGGTAACAAGGGTCATGTGCCCAAATATATTTTGCTTCCATTCAGGATCACTTAAGTTTCATTTTTTTGTTTATTTCCAGCAGACTTTCTCTTAATGTTGGAGAATGTTGTCAAGTTATGACTCTTCATTTTAAGTCATGGAATTTTTGTTGTACCTGGAGTTTACCTGGAGAGAGTTCCGGGGGTCAACGCCCCCGCGGCCCGGTCTGTGACCAGGCCTCCTGGTGGATCAGAGCCTGATCAACCAGGCTGTTGCTGCTGGCTGCACGCAAACCAACGTACGAGCCACAGCCCGGCTGATCAGGAACTGACTTTAGGTGCTTGTCCAGTGCCAGCTTGAAGACTGCCAGGGGTCTGTTGGTAAACCCCCTTATGTGTGCTGGGAGGCAGTTGAACAGTCTCGGGCCCCTGACACTTATTGTATGGTAAGACCGAGATCGCAGTGGAGTTGACCAACTTTGACCTTGACTCAGTGGAACTATCTACCTGTTCTTCGTCTTCGCCAATCATTTACCTTAGCTGCCTGAGGTATGATTTACATTCCTGTACAGCTCCTGCCTTTAGGCTGACCATATTGGTTGTACTACGAGTTTAAGTGTCATTTTAGATGGATTCTTATATTGCCTGGTAAATTGTAATTCTGTCAAAGGAATTTCTCTTGTTAAGCTGCGCAGAGAATTTATCTTGGATGATGTATATAAGTACTCTGGGATGACTGATAGCCAGGTGGAATATTTGTGCATAGTAATATGGTACACAACATGCATAATTTAGTTAGTTATTAAAAATGCACTAGGGTATCATGGCATGAATGGATGAAAGGTCCAATATTCAGAGATCTCTTCATGTCCTAAGAAGACCAGGCAGAATCTGTCCTGATTCTGAATGCTAAATTGCTGGACACCATGATATATGTAGTTTGAAAATATGCAATATTCGGAAATTATTGAATTTGTATATGAATACATTGAATTGTTGTTACAGAAGGAGGATGCTACGGTGATAGTGTAGTGGCGCCCCTGGCGACTGTGTCTGCAGGCAACTATGACCCTGGTAGTCTCACTCCTGAAGTTTGCCAAGACTTTTGTGGTCGACTTCACTACACTCTTGCTGCCGCTGATGAGGGCAAATATTGTTACTGCTTTCAGAATTTGGGAAGTAAGTCCATTTATAAATTTAAAATTGCTTGGTTTCAAGCCCATAGACTGTACGTAGATCATTAAATATACTGGAATATGGTTTTCAGGTAATGCTCTAACACACAAGATTATTTTCATATACTCGAAACTGGATGGTTTTCAAGTGAAACTCCATCACACAGGATGGTTTAAAGATGATACTCCATCAAGATAGGTTTTCAAACAAAGAGTAATGAAGTTGGTCATCCTGATGAGCATTTAATGAAGCCTTCTGTGAAGAAATTTAATCTCACTAATACATTAATTACAACTTGTCTACAGCGTTGGTAAATGCCACGGGACAGTGTTTAGCTACCTGTAGTGATGGTTCAGTGTGTGGAGGGACAGCTGGTAACCTTACAGTGTGGACGGCAGGTGTTCTAGATGGCCACCTTAACTTTACACTCACTGGAAATACTACAGTCTTCCCTGCAAATACTGTTAGTACATAACAGTGCTTTCTTGTGTGTATATTGTTATTATTATTATTATTATTATTATTATTATTCTTTCTTTGCTGGTGAAGGGATTTTGATCCAGAGAATTGTATGATCCTCTCTTTCCTCGGATCAAACCTGATTACCTGACTCTACCATTCCCAAGGTGCTATGTCATCGTTTCGGGTTTGGTGCTTCTAATAATAATAATAACTTATAGTAAGTGAAGATATTAGTAAAATAAAAATGTAAATTTAATTGTATTTATGTGAATTTAACCTGACTGAGGTGATGTAGTTTATTTAATTGTAGTAAATTTGTTTTTCTGCTCTCCCTCCTCCCTCTTCCCATTTTCTCTTGATACAACTCTCTAAGCTGTCATTTATAACGTACTTCAGCTGTTATTATTTATTTACTTTGTCTGAGAAGGAAAGCCTAACATAAGCTGACACTATACTTCATATTCTGATAATTCCTATATGACCAAACTTACGATCCACACTTCCCAACTACATTGAGACAAAGTTTATTTCTTCCTAGTTGTCAGGTGACCATGTGTCAAGACTAAAACTGGCGCCCCTGGCCTCATGACCTCTGTATAGGTCACTCACTGGTCATTAAGCTCAGCACAGGAAGGAAGTTAGATTTGTTTTATCCATATCTGCTCCTCATTTAAACTATATATCTCTAGGTATATCTTTTATATCACTATTTATAAATTGCTTCTCCCCACAGACCGTGAACCTGACTGTCAATGCTACTAGCACATGGGTCACAAACTGGGGTGATGGGTCACCTTACATTATAAACGGCACCAATCACACCTACACTATGGCTGGCCACTTTAAAATTATTGGTGAGTAAGTTTTTTTTCCTGCTTCTGAATGAAATGATCTGTAACTTGCTCAGCTATCAAAACTTTGGAGTCCAGTCCCTGGACCAATTATGTACCTCTGTAATCTTTTGACTACCGCCCACAGGATGGGTATGGGGTGCATAATAAACATATTAAACTAAACTTCTGAATGATCCCTAGTTGGGAACACCTACCTGGAGTATACCTGAAGAGAGTTCCGCCCCCGCGGCCCGGTCTGTGACCAGGCCTCCTGGTGGATCAAAACCTGATCAACCAGGCTGTTACTGCTGGCTGCACGCAAACCAACGTACGAGCCACAGCCCGGCTGGTCAGGAACCGACTTTAGGTGCTTGTCCAGTGCCAGCTTGAAGACTGTCAGGGGTCTGTTGGTAATCCCCCTTATGTGTGCTGGGAGGCAGTTGAACAGTCTCGGGCCCCTGACACTTATTGTATGGTCTCTTAACGTGCTAGTGACACCCCTGCTTTTCATTGGGGGGATGTTGCATCGTCTACCAAGTCTTTTGCTTTCGTAGTGAGTGATTTTCGTGTGCAAGTTCGGTACTAGTCCCTCTAGGATTTTCCAGGTGGCCTGGTGGCTAAAGCTCCCGCTTCACACACGGAGGGCCCGGGTTCGATTCCCGGCGGGTGGAAACATTTCGACACGTTTCCTTACACCTGTTGTCCTGTTCACCTAGCAGCAAATAGGTACCTGGGTGTTAGTCGACTGGTGTGGGTCGCATCCTGGGGGACAAGATTAAGGACCCCAATGGAAATAAGTTAGACAGTCCTCGATGACGCACTGACTTTCTTGGGTTATCCTGGGTGGCTAACCCTCCGGGGTTAAAAATCCGAACGAAATCTTATCTTATCTTATCTCTCCCACCTGCGTTCCAGGGAATACAGGTTTAGGAACCTCAAGCGCTCCCAGTAATTGAGGTGTTTTATCTCCATTATGTGCGCCGTGAAGGTTCTCTGTACATTTTCTAGCAGTTCTTGTTCATATTTAAACAAAAAATTTTTAAAATAATTGTTTATGGGTTTGTGTAGGTCATAACAATAAAAGGCAGCTTCCATGCACTTTCGCCTACGTTAGTCACTGTCACAAATTATTACTTGGAAGTCGTTCCATTTCATCAGATGATCACAATTGTTCCTGTGTTGTACACGAGCGTTGTTACGGTCATCCTAACTAAATATATTTGTATTCACAGACTAATTTCCAAGGATTTAGTTTCCCCCCATACATTTTTATTGTATCTTCGCAAAAGCATAATGTAAATGTGCTAATAGTGGAGTCCTTCTCATGCCTCTGTTATCAAAATACTTTATTTAGTCTTACATTTTTGCTGTTTATTGAAAAAGTTAACAAAAATTGCTTGATTTTTTTATATTTTTCTCTTAATTTAGTGTCTCTTCAGGTGTCTGAGCTAATTCATGTCTGCATAAATAACTCGTTACGATTGTGACCAGATATAAACTGTAACTTATTCAGCTATCAAAATTTTGCTGCCCAGTCCCTGGACCAGCCGGGCTGTGGCTCGTACGTTGGTTTGCGTGCAGCCAGCAGTAACAGCCTGGTTGATCAGGCTCTGATCCACCAGGAGGCCTGGTCACAGACCGGGCCGCGGGGGCGTTGACCCCCGGAACTCTCTCCAGGTAAACTCCAGATAATACCTGTGCAATCTTTGGACTACCGCCCACACTCTTCAATTCAAATTCAATTCAAAGTTTATTCTCTATAAGGATTATAATGCTGAGTTTACAGAATTTGGTTATTGTGTGGTTTACATGTAGTAAAATAATGATTACAGAGTGTACCACTAGAACACCTAGCATGGCTAGGCAATTCGGGCAGACTTAGTTTAATTCTTAATTGTAAAATATTACAAATTATGAGGTAAGTTGGTATTATGGCTAAGTGACTAACTACTAGTTTGTGAGTTTAGCAATGTGAATGCTTTTGTTTATGGATATGAAGTGCATAATAAACATATTTAACTAACTTCAAGTGATATATTGATGTTAACAACAAAATTATTATTAACAGCTTACCTGGAATTGCTGCCAGACGTGAAGGATGGTATTATAATAACTGTGATTGGAAAGCCCAATGCCACACTGACGTGTCCTAGTTATGTTACTGTTGGAGTGCCAACTGTGTGCCAACTCATCTCCTCGGATCAAGGTTATGATAACGTGATAAATGCTTCATTTACTGAACCAGGAGTACCTAACACTTCGTATCCTGTCCCAGGTAAATATTGATTTATATCAGAAGACGTAACAAGAATAATGTAATAAATTACACCGAGATGAAATGACAAAATTGAATGACTTTATAATAATCTTGAATTACAATATTAATGTTCCAGTTTATATGATTCACATTTGAAGATTATAAGAATTACTTGCCATACAGTAAATTCTTGTAAAGTGAATGTTTTTAAAGCACATACACACATGTGTGTGTGGTTGCAGGGGTCGAGTCATAGCTCCTGGCCCAGCCTCTGCACTGGCCGCTACTGTGTGTGTAATACCCTATATGTTATAATAATAAAAATGTCTAAATACATTTCAATGTTCATAAAGATGTGGTATATTGGTTACAGGTAAAAAGATCAAAGTATATGGATCAATAATGGGTTCCATAACTCCAGTAACTTCTCACTTTGTGGCCACAACCACCGCTGTTATGTTCCATGTTGATGGTGTCAAAGCTGGTTATCTATCCCAGGTCACACTTATTGCTACTAAAGTAGGATGGGTCGCTCTCTACGTAAGTCATCAATGTATCTTCATTGTTTTCTGAACTACAATTCTAGCATTGACATTAATGGTAATATAATAGTTGGTTGGTTAATGGGGTTTAAAACCTATCAGTTACATGAGGGTCATTTAGACTCTCACCTGTCCATCACAAAGTCATAAATACTTTAATTTCTAAGTAGAGATTAAAGTCAACTCTTAGAAATATATATGTACACTGAGAGAAATGAATCTCTTAGTGTGTATAGTGAGTTAGTTTATTCTTTCTTTAAACACGACTTTTTTTTATTCGTAAAGGTCAGGAACAAAAGTTTTGGATAAATAATTTTACTGGATAATACGTGATGTTCATAAGTAACATGAAGCTTCTGTTCAGTCATTGTTGTAATAACATAATCTATGTAAAAATAACATACACTGTCTGGCTGGCTAATAACCAGTGTACTAGTCTGATCAAGATGGTGCCAGTGTACTAGTCTGATCAAGATGGTGCCAGTGTAGGCTATTTGAAGTATTCAAGGTATTTAATGGAAATTTCACATGATGTACTCACTTTTTTGTGGTTGCAGGGGTTGATTCATAGCTCCTGGCCCCGTCTTAGTTAACTGATCAAGGGAATAGCAGCAACCAGCAATTTTCTTTATCTTGGGTGTTTTTGCCCACCATGATTTTGGATTAGAGGTCCTGTGTGTCTATTTTAAATACATGGCCCTAAAAAAATATGGTTGATATAACACACTTTTTCATTGTTATTGTGTAACACTATTTCTCTGTGAATTGAATAGATGACATGTTCCAGTCATGGCATTACTTCGTACTGTTATCAGTTTAGCTCACAAAATTGATTTGCCAAACAATGTCAATGTGTTAATGTATCATTCCTTTTTGTATTTTTTTTTTTTTGCAAAATCAGTAAAATATTTTAAATATAATGTGAGGAACTAGACGAGTGAAAATGTTACCTTGAATTTATAATTAGAAAGACGTGAAAATTTACTATAAAATATATGTTTATATACTATTTTAAGACAAAATAATAGCTTATGCAATAGTTATACAGTGGACCCCCGCATAGCGAACTTAATCCGTGCAAGAGGGCTGGTCGTTATGCGAAATGTTCGCTATGCGAATTAATTTTCCCCATAAGAAATAATGGAAATAAAATTAATCCGTGCAAGACACCCAAAAGTATGAAAAAAAAATTTTTTTACCACAAAAAAATGTTAATTTTAGTACACACAAACTGAAAAAGGCATGCACAATTACATGACACTTACTTTTATTGAAGATCTGGTGATGATTGATGGGATGGGAGGAGGGGAGAGCATTATCTTCTTACTGTTTAGAAGGGGAATATCCCCTTCCATTAGGACTTGAGGTAGCAAGTCCTTTTCTGGGGTTACTTCCCTTCTTCTTTTAATGCCACTAGGACCAGCTTGAGAGTCACTGGACCTCTGTCGCACAACAAATCTGTCCATAGAGCTCTGTACCTCCCGTTCCTTCAAGACTTTCCTAAAATGGGCCATAACATTGTCATTGAAATAGTCACCAGCACGGCTTGCAACAGCTGTGTCAGGGTGATTTTCATCCATAAAGGTTTGCAGTTCAACCCACTGTGCACACATTTCCTTAATTTTTGAAGTAGGCACAATGGATTCCACAACTGGCATAGGCTTCTCAGGGTTAGCCCCAAACCCTTCAAAATCTTTCTTAATTTCCATACTATTCTCACCCTTTTTACCACAGGGTTGGCACTAGAAGCTTTCTTGGGGCCCATGGTCACTTATTTTCCAGAAACAGCACCGAAAACACTGTAATAATACGAAATATTCCGAGTGTATGCTTGAATGTTACCGCGGAGGCTAGCTGGTAAACAATGGGACGGGCGGCACATGTGAGGCTGGCTGAGGGCCCACATTGGACGCGTCTCGGACGAAGTTCGCTGAGCGGGTTTTTGTCTACTATGCGGGGCAAAATTTCAGCGAACAAAGCGTTCGCTATGCGGATTGTTCGCTATGCAAGGCGTTCGCTATGCGGGGGTCCACTGTACATTGTATAGCTCAAAACGACAGGTGTATTATGCTAAATTTGCTTTTAGATTGATTAGCAGACATATGCAGTACTTCCCTATTATTCTGTAATTTGAAAAGAACGTAAATAATATAGCATTTGGTAATTTCTCTCGACGAATCTATAGACAGTATAATAACCTATGTGACATGTCAAGTTATCTTATTAATGAAAATAAGATACCAGGTATACTAAGCAAATTTCCTAAATTTGCTTGTAACAGATAAGTGAACTGTAGATATAAATCCAAATGTACACCTGTTAACTCTTTTGGGGCCTAGTTCCTGGGCCTTTTGTGTATCCATATGTTCTTGCACTACTGTCCACAGGATGGATATGGGGTGTACAATAAACTAGCCACTTTGGTGGCAGAAGCAACACTACAGTGTTGATAATATACATTCAATAACATATCTTGTATCTGAATGTTACTACAGGCACTGTTCCCTGGGTGTTCCTCTGGTACCTACTGCTCGGAGACAAGCCAATGTGACATAGGTTGTGTACCTGACTACTTCTCTCAGACCTGTGCTAACTACTTCTGTGCTATAACCACCAAGTGTAATGGACCTACTTGCACTGCTGGTAAGCTGCTTCTGATCTGACTGAAATATTACCCTTACAAATTATAAATAAGGTTATTTAGACACAGGTACACATAGGTACAATTATCAGTGTCATTACTGTATTTCCCAACTATTTTAATAATAATATGTTTATTTCTAGAAGTACATGTACAAAGTGTACAGTCCTAGTGACATCAATGACTTATTACTATACAGAAAGCCCCTTGTTATGCAGAACATTTTTTGTAAATTAGGTCATTTTGTCCCAGGATGCGACCTACTCCAGTCTACTAACACCCAGGTACCTATTTTACTGATGGGTGAACACTGACAGCCGGTGTTTTTATCCGTACCGGGGATCAAACCCCGGACCTCACTGTGTGAGCTGCCAAACCAGCTACTTATGTATACCTGTGTCTAAATAAACTTACTGACATTGTGGTCCTTGAAATAATATCTGTACATAAAGCAGTAACTAGTGTGGGTTATCCGTGTAAATATTTAACATTTAATAAACATTAAATAAAACTATAGCCAAAAACCAATAACTTCAAGACTTTATAAATATTTTAGTTAATTGTTATTTGTTGGATGGTTACAACAGCACTAAACTCCAACTTCAGTACAGACCCTTGTATATCATTCTATGTGTAATTTATTGTGCATTAAATTTATACCCATTTGTTTGATGTGGATGATGTTGAGGTTCATAAAGGTGAGAGACTTGCTGTTGGCTGCCTCAACACTGCTGACTGCTACTCTGCTCCCCTTAATGTTAGTATATATTATTATTATTATTATTATTATTATTATTATTATTATTATTATTATTTACTACTACTACTACTAAACACGTTGGCATTACTCCAAAATCGTTAAATTTTCTTAGAGATTTGATTTGTAAAAGCTGGAGCTTTTGGTCATCTGACTGAAGCCTTCTGCTGGCTTACCAGTCCATACCTTTTAAATTTATGGTCAAAGTTACATTTTTTAATAGGAAGTTAATGCACTAGCAGGTAAATCAAAACATTTTTGTATCTTTGCATTGTGAAACAAAATACGCAGGAAATACCAACTACAGACCCTGGTCCACCACGAGGCCTGGTCACAGACCGGGCAGCGGGGGTGTTGACCCCCGGAACTCTCTCCAAGTATGCAGATAAAATATATATAATAGCGCATTGTATGAGACACTTCGTCAAATTAAACAATTTTTAAACATCTCGTAAAATTGTTTCAGATAAGTACAAGATCAAGACAAGTGGATGAGCCTCTGGACATAATTGTGTCATACGTGGACGCTACCACTGCCCAGGAAACAGCAAATATTACCGACAAGTAAGTTGAATATAACAAACATCAGCACATTATGTAGTTTTAGTAGGTATAAGACAAAATTAATTTAATTAGTCATGTGTATCCCAGGGTCTCTACATATATGTGCTATGTATGATAATCTATGTAACTGTATTTGTGTATACCTGAATAAATTTACTTATGGGGAAGCACCAAACCCACAGGAGTTGTGAAGAAGTAGTCAGGTTTGGTCAAAAAGTAGGAAAATCGTATTACACATCAAGTATAAAACGTGTCATGTACGTGTTTAAGACCCGTTTGAGGAGACACTTGTCCTGTCTCCTGACTAATATTATAACAACAACAAACAGTAGGAAAGAATAGCTACAATTACTTGGATCAAGAGCCCTTCAACACCAATTAAGTGGAGATTTTATTGGTATTTTACACCCAGAGGAGAGTTAGTCACCCAGGATGACCCAATAAAATCAGTGTGTCATCAGTGGCCGTCTGTCTTTATTTTCATTACGATCCTTTGGTCTTGTCCCCCAGGGTGCAACCCACACCAGTCACCTAACACCCAGGCGCCTACTTCTGGATGAACAGGGACAGTAGGTGTAGGGAACTAACGAAGACGACAAGAGCTGTCCTAAGATAAGAAGGATGGAAATACTACTGGAAAAGGATATCCCTAAGATAAGAAGGATGGAAATACTACTGGAAAAGGATATCGAGTAGTTCATCAGGTGAACTTAGTAGTCCCGGCCTCCAGAGAGGTGACAAGTTCCTGGCCAGTCATTTCGTTAGGAAAATGTCAAGTGGTGTACAAAGTCTGGTGGTTGGAGGTGGAGTGACGTCACGTACAGTTAGTGATGGTGGTGAACCTGCTGTTGCTGGTGTGCAGACACATTAACTAAATCTTTTGTGAACTTAGAAATGTCTGCAGACGGTGGAGAGGCTGGGAAGACGAATTTGGGCATGTTGGTTAGTTCAAAGAACTCGTTGATAACGTCGTTAAAGGAGCCAGGCTGTGCCATATGTATGTGAGCAGACAGTAATGTATCTTGGTTGGGTCACAGGCTGGAGGAGTGATGGAGGGTAGAGTGACCTTGAGAAGTTTTGAAGTGTCTGACTGCATAAGTAGGAGACTTGAATGGTATCTTTTTCTGTTCTGCTTCTTGGGTCTTCAGAGGTTCACGGTGGATGGCCGATGGGGCATCTTGAAGCAAGAGTATGATGGTCCGTTTTGCAGTGAAGACATTTAGGTGGAGTAGTAGCAGTGCAGGACTTAGTCATGGTCCTCAGACCCACAGGTAGAGCAGAACTTGGTATCCTTAATGGGGCAGTCCTGTGTGGTATGTTAATAGGAGAAGCAACTTCAGCATTGAGCAACATGATGGTAACATTCAGCTTCAGTGTGTTGAGAGTTGATGAAATAATAGTGTATGGCCAGACTGTCAGCCATAGCTTGGGCAGCCATAGTCACATAGGTGAATGTAATGCTGTAGGTATCTTAGAGATGCTGTCAACCTTTGCCCAAGGATTTTGATCTTCAATTGAAGCCTTCAGGACTTCGAGAGGTTAAGATGTGATCAATTTATCAAGCTTCTTGAGGAAGATAGAACGTTTGGCTCGATTCGCTGGATATTAAATAACTTGAAACCCATTGTCAGCGAGACTAGTCTTAGCAGAGGATTTAACTAAGTTCAGTCCGCAAGGTAGTAACAATGGCAAGCTCCATAGAGTCAATCACCGTCCCACTGGAGGGTTTTATCTTGACTGGAGAATTCATCTTGATCCAAGGATGAAGATGAAAGGTAGAGGTTCCCCTCCCCAACGGGGATCACAGGGAGACTAGGAAGAGTAGGTATCAGAGCAAGTCCTGAATCTGTGAATCTGTATTTCGGTGTAAGGAAACATGCTTAGTGTTTCCACCCATGCTGGGGATCGAACCACTGACACTCAGCATTTGATCTGCTGTGTTATTGTGATTATTTATTTGTAATTACGGTAATTGACTTTGTCAATGGTCCAAGTCGGACCGAAACGTCGTCGTAAGCTTCTCTCTTTTATGTGCGGGTTATTTGGGTATATATATGAGTTTGTCGGAAAGAAAGTTTGATGTCTAGGTTCCGCTTCTTGATTTTTGACCGACAAACCTGAGGAGTATGACACAGGGAAACACTAAGAATCTTTATTGGGGAAACGTTTCGCCTGCGCTGCAGGCTTTATCAGTCAATTACAGAGACATCAGCACTGGTGGAAGACAAAGTTGAGAGGGTGCTTGATTACAACAACTACCTCTCAACTTTGTCTTCCACCAGTGCTGATGTCTCTGTAGAGATAAAAGGTATAAAATACCAACACGATGGAAAAATAAACACAAATACAATATAATGTGGGATTCAGGGAAACCGGCAGGCCGGACTTGAGTCCTGGAGATGGGAAGTACAGTGCCTGCACTCTGAAGGAGGGGTGTTAATGTTGCAGTTTAAAAACTGTAGTGTAAAGCACCCTTCTGGCAAGACAGTGATGGAGTGAATGATGGTGAAAGTTTTTCTTTTTCGGGCCACCCTGCCTTGGTGGGAATCGGCCGGTGTGATAATAAATAAAAATTTACTATGTTTCACCCACACAGTGATCTTTATCAAGTCACTAACAGATCTACCTGGGTAAAGAGTACATGAATTTATATAGTGTGAAGAGTCAGGTGGAGAATGTTGGGAAGGTTGTATTAGAGAGGGACCTGTAGGTCCCTCTCTAGTACAACCTGTAGGTCCCTCTCTGGACCTGTAGGTCCCTCTCTAATACAACCTGTAGGTCCCTCTCTGGACCTGTAGGTCCCTCTCTGGACCTGTAGGTCCCTCTCTGGACCTGTAGGTCCCTCTCTGGACCTGTAGGTCCCTCTCTGGACCTGTAGGTCCCTCTCTGGACCTGTAGGTCCCCCCTGACTGTAGTCCTTCTGGACTGTAGGTCCCTCTCTGGACCTGTAGGTCCCTCTCTGGACCTGTAGGTCCCTCTCTGGACCTGTAGGTCCCTCTCTGGACCTGTACGTCCCTCTCTGGACCTGTAGGTCCCTCTCTGGACCTGTAGGTCCCTCTCTGGACCTGTCGGTCCCTCTCTGGACCTGTCGGTCCCTCTCTGGACCTGTAGGTCCCTCTCTGGACCTGTAGGTCCCTCTCTGGACCTGTAGGTCCCTCTCTGGACCTGTAGGTCCCTCTCTGGACCTTGGTTTATAGGTCCCTCTCTGGACCTGTAGGTCCCTCTCTGGACCTGTAGGTCCCTCTCTAATACAACCTTCTGTCTCTCCTCCTCAATACTTTTTATGTTGTGATTATATCCCCCTCTTGTTCTACCCCATCAGTAAAATAAAGCCTAGTCCTCGCAGTCTTTCTTAGCTCATCCCCCCTCAGCTCAATTACTACCTTGATGCTTTTCTTTGCATTCTCTTAACGTTTTTATATTTGTGTACAGTATGTGTGGCTCTTTGTGTGATTTTACTAAATATTTTGAGTTTTGGACCCTCAAATATGTATATTTAGTAACGTTTTCATTTTAGATTGGTCATAAGTGCAACTGTGAGGGAACATCAGCTAGTTAACATGAGCTACAAGGTGGACTGTGCCACAGCTTCATCTATTCCTACTGCCCTTGTTCCTACACCTTATACACAAAATACTTCTATGTACTCCCTGAAAGGAACCCACAATCTGACCTATGTGGTACGTAGATTCCTGTATGTCTCTTTTGGTTAGGTTTAAAGGCTGTTTACTGAACCAGGGTCATTAAGGCTGTGTTATACCTGTACATCATCAGTCGGGGGAACTTTAATACAATAACAAAGCACAAACATTGTTATCATGTGGAAATCAATCTTTGTCTAAATATTTCCTCTTCTAAACAAATTTCAGTAGTCTGAGCCTCTCCCAAAATATTTCCTTCACCGAGGCTTTGCATTATTTATGTGAGATATCATTTTGCATTTGAAATAAATTACTTTATGTATATACACTGGTAAATACGGAATAGTGGTGCTCCATTTTAATTGTCTCCTTAGTAACTGAAGGCTAATTATGTAGTTTGTTTTCAGATTACGAGTAAGTTACTGGGGGCAGCAAGTAACTGGACCGGCCAAGCTTCAACAGTATGTCAGGAACTTGTCAGTGAACCAGACTTAGTTGATGAATTTTGGGTTCCACTCTTCTACACAACTCCCTTCCACATCACCTTTACTAAGGTCTGTCTTATTAAAATGCTACTACTACAATACTGCTTCTCACACTACTACTAAAGTACTGCTTCTGATACTACTATAGTACTACTACTGATATTATATCTACAGTATTAATACTACTACAGTACTAATAATATAGAACTACTGATACTACTGCAGCACTACTACTGATACTTGTTCCTCATCCTCATATCCAACATAGACAAGGATGTCAGCCACAGCACCGTGTCTTCCTTTGCAGATGACACCCGAATCTGCATGACAGTGTCTTCCATTGCAGACACTGCAAGGCTCCAGGCGGACATCAACCGAATCTTTCAGTGGGCTGCAGAAAACAATATGAAGTTCAACGATGAGAAATTTCAATTACTCAGATACGGTAAACATGAGGAAATTAAATCTTCATCAGAGTACAAAACAAATTCTGGCCACAAAATAGAGCGAAACACCAACGTCAAAGACCTGGGAGTGATCATGTCGGAGGATCTCACCTTCAAGGACCATAACATTGTATCAATCGCATCTGCTAGAAAAATGACAGGATGGATAATGAGAACCTTCAAAACTAGGGAGGCCAAGCCCATGATGACACTCTTCAGGTCACTTGTTCTATTTAGGCTGGAATATTGCTGCACACTAACAGCACCTTTCAAGGCAGGTGAAATTGCTGACCTAGAAAATGTACAGAGAACCTTCACGGCGCGCATAATGGAGATAAAACACCTCAATTACTGGGAGCGCTTGAGGTTCCTGAACTTGTATTCCCTGGAACACAGGCGGGAGAGATACATGATTATGTACACCTGGAAAATCCTAGAGGGACTAGTACCGAACTTGCACACGAAAATCACTCACTACGAAAGCAAAAGACTTGGCAGACGATGCAACATCCCCCCAATGAAAAGCAGGGGTGTCACTAGCACGTTAAGAGACCATACAATAAGTGTCAGGGGCCCGACACTGTTCAGCTGCCTCCAAGCATACATAAGGGGGATTACCAACAGACCCCTGGCAGTCTTCAAGCTGGCACTGGACAAGCACCTAAAGTCGGTTCCTGACCAGCCGGGCTGTGGCTCGTACGTTGGTTTGCATGCAGCCACCAGCAACAGCCTGGTTGATCAGGCTCTGATCCACCAGGAGGCCTGGTCACAGACCGGGCCGCGGGGGCGTTGACCCCCGGAACTCTTTCCAGGTAAACTCCAGGTAATACTGCAGCACTACTACTGATACTGCAGTACTACTAATACTGCAGTACTACTACTGATACTGCAGCACTACTACTGATACTGCAGCACTACTACTGATACTGCAGCACTACTACTACAGTACTACTACTGATACTGCAGTACTACTACTGATACTGCAGCTCTACTACTGCAGTACTACTACTGCAGTACTACTACTGATACTGCAGCACTACTACTGCAGTACTACTACTGATACTGCAGCTCTACTACTGCAGTACTACTACTGATACTGCAGCACTACTACTGCAGTACTACTACTGATACTGCAGCACTACTACTGCAGTACTACTACTGATACTGCAGCACTACTACTGCAGTACTACTACTGATACTGCAGCACTACTACTGCAGTACTACTACTGATACTGCAGCACTACTACTGCAGTACTACTACTGATACTGCAGCACTACTACTGCAGTACTACTACTGATACTGCAGCACTACTACTGCAGTACTACTACTGATACTGCAGCACTACTACTGCAGTACTACTACTGATACTGCAGCACTACTACTGCAGTACTACTACTGATACTGCAGCACTACTACTGCAGTACTACTACTGATACTGCAGCACTACTACTGCAGTACTACTACTGATACTGCAGCACTACTACTGCAGTACTACTACTGATACTGCAGCACTACTACTGCAGTACTACTACTGATACTGCAGCACTACTACTGCAGTACTACTACTGATACTGCAGCACTACTACTGCAGTACTACTACTGATACTGCAGCACTACTACTGCAGTACTACTACTGATACTGCAGCACTACTACTGCAGTACTACTACTGATACTGCAGCACTACTACTGCAGTACTACTACTGATACTGCACCACTACTACTGATACTGCAGCACTACTACTGATACTGCAGCACTACTACTGTAGTACTACTACTACTGATACTGCAGTACTACTATTGATACTGCAGTACTACTGTTGATGCTGCAGTACTACAGATACTGCAATACTATTATTGGTACTGCAGTACTACTACAGATACTGCAGCACTACTACTGATACTGCAGTACTACTATTGATACTGAAGTACTACTGTTGATGCTGCAGTACTACAGATACTGCAATACTATTATTGGTACTGCAGTACTACTACAGATACTGCAGCACTACTACTGATACTGCAGTACTACTACAGATACTGCAGCACTACTACTGCAGTACCACTGCTACAGTACTGTTACTGCTACTACTACTACAGTACTGTTACTGCTACTACTACTACAGTACTGTTACTGCTACTACTACTACAGTACTGTTACTGCTACTACTACTACAGTACTGTTACTGCTACTACTACTACGGTACTGTTACTGCTACTACTACTACAGTACTGTTACTGCTACTACTACTACAGTTTACCTGGAGAGAGTTCCGGGGGTCAACGCCCCCGCGGCCCGGTCTGTGACCAGGCCTCCTGGTGGATCGGAGCCTGATCAACCAGGCTGTTGCTGCTGACTGCACGCAAACCAACGTACGAGCCACAGCCCGGCTGATCAGGAACTGACTTTAGGTGCTTGTCCAGTGCCAGCTTGAAGACTGCCAGGGGTCTGTTGGTAATCCCCCTTATGTGTGCTGGGAGGCAGTTGAACAGTCTCGGGGCCCCTGACACTTATTGTATGGTCTCTTAACGTGCTAGTGACACCCCTGCTTTTCATTGGGGGGATGGTGCATCGTCTGCCAAGTCTTTTGCTTTCGTAGTGAGTGATTTTCGTGTGCAAGTTCGGTACTAGTTCCTCTAGGATTTTCCAGGTGTATATAATCATGTATCTCTCCCTCCTGCGTTCCAGGGAATACAGGTTTAGGAACCTCAAGCACTCCCAATAATTGAGGTGTTTTATCTCCGTTATGCGCGCCATGAAAGTTCTCTGTACATTTTCTAGGTCGGCAATTTCACCTGCCTTGAAAGGTGCTGTTAGTGTGCAGCAATATTCCAGCCTAGATAGAACAAGTGACCTGAAGAATGTCATCATGGGCTTGGCCTCCCTAGTTTTGAAGGTTCTCATTATCCATCCTGTCGTTTTTCTAGCAGATGCGATTGATACAATGTTATGGTCCTTGAAGGTGAGATCCTCCGACATGATCACTCCCAGGTCTTTGACGTTGGTGTTTCGCTCTATTTTGTGGCCAGAATTTGTTTTGTACTCTGATGAAGATTTAATTTCCTCATGTTTACCATATCTGAGTAATTGAAATTTCTCATCGTTGAACTTCATATTGTTTTCTGCAGCCCACTGAAAGATTTGGTTGATGTCCGCCTGGAGCTTTGCAGTGTCTGCAATGGAAGACACTGTCATGCAGATTCGGGTGTCATCTGCAAAGAAAGACACGGTGCTGTGGCTGACATCCTTGTCTATGTCGGATATGAGGATGAGGAACAAGATGGGAGCGAGTACTGTGCCTTGTGGAACAGAGCTTTTCACCATAGCTGCCTCGGACTTTACTCTGTTGACGACTACTCTCTGTGTTCTGTTAGTGAGGAAATTATAGATCCATCGACCGACTTTTCCTGTTATTCGTTTAGCACGCATTTTGTGCGCTATTACGCCATAGTCACACTTGTCGAAGGCTTTTGCAAAGTCTGTATATATTACATCTGCATTCTTTTTGTCTTCTAGTGCATCTAGGACCTTGTCGTAGTGATCCAATAGTTGAGACAGACAGGAGCGACCTGTTCTAAACCCATGTTGCCCTGGGTTGTGTAACTGATGGGTTTCTAGATGGGTGGTGATCTTGCTTCTTAGGACCCTTTCAAAGATTTTTATGATATGGGATGTTAGTGCTATTGGTCTGTAGTTCTTTGCTGTTGCTTTACTGCCCCCTTTGTGGAGTGGGACTATGTCTGTTGTTTTTAGTAACTGTGGGACGACCCCCGTGTCCATGCTCCCTCTCCATAGGATGGAAAAGGCTTGTGATAGGGGATTCTTGCAGTTCTTGATGAACACAGAGTTCCATGAGTCTGGCCCTGGGGCAGAGTACTGTTACTGCTACTACTACTACGGTACTGTTTCTGCTACTACTACTACAGTACTGTTACTGCTACTACTACTACAGTACTGTTACTGCTACTACTACTACGGTACTGTTACTGCTACTACAGTACTGTTACTGCTACTACTACTACAGTACTGTTACTGCTACTACTACTACAGTACTGTTACTGCTACTACTACTACGGTACTGTTACTGCTACTACTACTACAGTACTGTTACTGCTACTACTACTACAGTACTGTTACTGCTACTACTACTACAATACTGTTACTGCTACTACTACTACAGTACTGTTACTGCTACTACTACTACTACTACAGTACTGTTACTGCTACTACTACTACAATACTGTTACTGCTACTACTACTACAATACTGTTACTGCTACTACTACTACAGTACTGTTACTGCTACTACTACTACAGTACTGTTACTGCTACTACTACTATGGTACTGTTACTGCTACTACTACTACTACGGTACTGTTACTGCTACTACTACTACTACTACAGTACTGTTACTACTACTACTACAGTACTACTATTACTACTACAGTACTACTACTACTACAGTACTGTTACTACTACTACACCCCTCAAGGAAGGTTCCTTGATGCTGGTGAGGGGCTCTTGATCTAGGGAAGTGGATCTGTGCTCCAGTTCCCTGAATTAAGCCTGAATACCTTCCATCCCCCCCACAGGTGTTGTATAATCCTACGGGTTTAGCGCTTCCCCATGATACTACTACTACTACTGTACTATTACTACAGTACAGTACTACTGCTGCTACTACTGCCCCAGATTTATACACTCTTGGTCATCCTATTCTGCTCCATCTCTTCCTAATTAACCATTTCAACACCTCCACTCTCTGGCTTCGACCTTTCATAACCTGATGCCTTTTAATTTCTATTTGAATTCTCTGCATAATATTCACACCATGTACAACTGCAAATGCATGAATATTATATACTTATTTTTATTTTTTTTTTCATGGCTTAGTATTAATAGTGATTCTATTTTCAGGGTGCTCCACTCTTCTCTAGTCTTAACTGGGGCCCTCAAGTTGCATATACCTACTTTGCTAGTTTGTATTATTATTATTATTATTATTATTATTATTATTTTTTTTTTTTTTTATTATCACACTGGCCGATTCCCACCAAGGCAGGGTGGCCCGAAAAAGAAAAACTTTCACCATCATTCACTCCATCACTGTCTTGCCAGAAGGGTGCTTTACACTACAGTTTTTAAACTGCAACATTAACACCCCTCCTTCTATTATTATTATTATTATTATTATAGTCATGGAGAAGAGTTAAACTACCTGGGAAATAGGGGTATGCCATATTTTCCAGCATATAAGGTGCACAATCATTCCTGGGGTATACCTGGAGAAGGTTTCAGGGGTCGGCGCCCCCACGACCCGGTCTGTATAAAACAGTGTTGCCAAGTAGTTGTAATGTAACGAACAACTGCTAAAGCGTGACATAAAGCCTACCCTTGACCCCGACCTTCAGCATGTAAGATACTGGCTGATTTTCCAAGACTTTTTGTGGGGGCAGAAAAGCATGCCTTATATTCTAGAAAATACAGTAATCAGATTTGATCCAAGGAAGGGAAAGTTAGCTCTAATTCTTGGATTAAGTGGCCTTTACTGGTATTTTAATGCCCCCCAACTTGATGAGTTGAAATTTTGATGTTTTTTAAACTGTTGCAGTGTGTCATTACTAACATACGTGTGATTTTATTTTTTATATTAATTTTTGTATAGAAATCTTTGAGTTATGGAAATTTCTGTGTTGTTTTAAAGTAGTGTATTGTCACTTAAGATTAATTTGATATATTTAAGCATTGTGTGATCATATACTTCATAGTAATGTAAAATAATTGTTAAGAAATGTTATTCAATCACTGAATTTTATAAGATTTTAGAGGCAGAGTAGGCCTATGGTGATGGAGTTTGGAAGTTTTAACATATCATTGATTACATATATCAATTTTTTTTATTGTCTTTGTCAGATTCAACAAGCATGGATTGGGTAGTGCAACTGACTTATAATAAGACTGGAAATTATACTCTTCTTGGAAATGCTTCCAATGCTCTGAACTGGGTGAGTATTGTACATTATTGTGCATTTATTATTCTTAAGTAAGTAAGTAAGTGTATTTCTTTGTAAAGGTTACAATGTGTAATTACAATTTTGATTTGCTAAGTACGAAGATAGCTACTATCATGCCAAGGAATTTTGGGCAGACTGATCCTAATACATAGTAACTAATTAAAACTTGATAAGATGACATGTTTGTGATTATCTATTTGTAAATACCTGTGATTGCCACTGGTTACAGGAGCAGAACAAAGCTCATGGTGACCTGTCTTCAACATTTATTCTGTCCTGGTTGTAATATTTACTCCCGTATTTTATTATTATGTGGAAACCCTCAGTGTACAATCACACACAAAATAATTAGTCTAGGAAAGACCAACTATTACAGCCATCACTACCTCCTCATGTAAGCTGTTCTGTTGTTCTGTGAAGAACTTTTTAGCATACACGTGGCAGCTCTTCTTTCTTAGTTCATAGTGATGATCTCTTACTCTGGTATGCTTGAGGTAGGTATCTGACCCCATTTAGAAAAACAATGCAGTAATACCCATACCCATGGATAGTAAAAAAAAAAAAGTGTTTTAGTACTACAGGATTAATCTGTAATAACCAAATAGTGTTTGTGTATATAATTTTCACATGCACATTATTTTCTGACACCTAGCAATACAGTTTTTAGAAATGCCTTTTGTAATAGAGAAGTTTTAATATTTTTCTTTCACTATTATCATAGTTTGATACACAACATTGTGTGGCTCCCCTGATCCATATGACACCACAACATTACAGCAAATATTAAAAAAAATATTAATGTTTGTAAGAGTGTAAGGTAAATCAATGTTAAATTTTGCAATATTCTGATTTACAGGTAAATTACACCAGTTTGATTCATGTCGTCCCGGTAGTAGGTAACAATTGGACAGCAACGCCTCTGTGCCCTTGCCTGGGTGTCAAAGAAGGATTCAATATTTCCATCAATCTTACAGCTGCACCCAACCCACCTTTTTCAGCGAGCATTTATGCCACATACATGAATGGGTCACTATTCCGTAAGTTTCCTCTGGATTTATGTTGATTGGAACTTCTTGAGGTTATGTTAACATTAATTTGTGTTGATCAGAACTGTAAATGGTTATGCTGCCCGAGCTATGTTGATTACAGCTTACTAATGTTAGTCACTGTGGTGCTATGTTGGTAAAGGCTTCTTGAGATTGAAGCTACTGTGGTCTTATGTTGGTCTGGGCTTCCTAAGATTAAGCTCCTGTCAGGAAAAAAGGAGATAATATGCTTTTTCTGTGGAATGTAATGAAAGAAAAAATAATACCCAGAAAAAAGGGATGTAACAGATGAAAATCTTAAAGACCTGTGTTAGACAAGAAGAAACATGTGCCAAACATGTCATCTAATAAATATCCTGAACCCTACCTTGATGGGATATAGCTGATGTAAAATTGTTTCTTATTATTCACACAAAAAATGACAGAGGTTTCTCACTGCCCTTGTGTTATTCAACTTATTATTATTGAAAGGCTGCGAGTTTCATATTTCTAAATGTTTTCTAAATGTATTAGAAGGTGCTACCTACTATCCTGTCATAAGAGTGGGTCTGCTCAATGTTTTACACTGGCAGGGTTTTCTGTCTTTTCTCTCTCTCAAGAACACATAAGATGACAGGTAAATCTTATAATTTTCTACTTACATTCAGTAAACTTTACTTTTCCAAGTGAGTCTTAATGCTGTAGTTCTTTTCCGTGTCACATATCCTTTCAATATGCAGTAATTGCGGACGAACCGTATGTTGAACCATATTGACAAGCAATAAAAGATGCAAAATAGCCACAGGGGGAGTTGAATGATAACTCTTCCTACTCATTTCTGCAACATTGCAAGCTTCTGATGGTGTGTTGATTGCAACATGAAAGACCTAGAGCTATCATTCAATTCTTCTCCTGTGGTTATTTTGCATATCTTTTCATATAATGCTTCTTTTTCAAAATATGAGGCCTGGTCTGAGCCCAGGTCATGGTGACGATGATTCCCAGAACTGTATATTCCTCGACTTCTTCCCCAGCTAACGAGACGATGGACTTTGGCACATCTAGCGGTGGTGGTGTTGCTCGTGCTCTGAATGAAATCTTTCACACGATCATCCTTCAACCAGGCAACTATACACTCACTTTCTTCCTCATGAATGAAGTCTCAAACACCACATTTAATACTACAGTCAGTAGCATCAGTTCTGTTTATGTAAATGATAACACTTTAATTATTTACATTTTATGCAACTGTTATTATATTCATGAGCTTCAAGTTAATACGTATATCGTATTGCATTGTATTTTAAGGTATTTATTTTGAGTAGTATGATTCTTAACTTGATAATTAAAGATTCAGATAAATTTACTATGATTATTTAAAAAATGTAAAATTTAGAGTTTAAACAGAGAGAATCGCAGTAAATAATTTTCCATAGCCCACATTTGTGTACAGCATATCATGCAAGTCTGTTCCTAATACCTATATACAAGAAGAGTATACCTGGAAGGTGTTCCGGGGTCAATGCCCCTGTGGCCTGGTGCACTACCAGGCTTCTGAGTGACGTCTTATCGTAACTGCATATAAATAATTCTGTAATGCTAGGCAGTGTTCTGGCTCTGTTATTCCTCCACTACATCACTCATCTACCAGGAGCCAACGAGCAATTGAACCAGTGCTGTTTGCAGATGACACCACACTTGTCACCTCAGACTCATACCCAGTGGTCCTAAATATCAGTAAATAACTAAAGAAAGTGTAATGAACACCTGTCAGTGTTAATAATAACCCTCATGGAGACAGAAACTCGGAAAATTAATATCGAGTATCACAGTAAATAATATCCTTAAGAAAATTTTTGTTTGAATGACAACAGAATAACACAGCATAGAAAATGTTTGCTACATGTTTGGAAATAAAATAACCACCCATATGAATATCTGGATATGGGTGTAAAACATGAGTTTTTCAACAATGCATTGAGAAGGTGGCTTTAGGCAGTTCAGGTGTCATGCTTCAAAACAGTGTGAGTGTGAATATTATGCAGAGAATTTGGAGCGTGGCTATTAGATGGTGTGGGGATTACCAAATGTATAAGCTAGAGGGCTGAGGAAGAGTTGTTAAAGTGGTTTGCATGGTGCAACACAGGATGACCAAGAGGGGAGCATAAATCTGGGGTGGGAGGAAAAAGGAGCAGGGGTTATCTCAGGAAGGGTTGGATGGAAGGGGTAAGGGAAGTAATGAGTACTGGGAGCTTCAGTATCAAGTAAGCCTGTGTGAGTGTCAGATTGAAGCGAGTTGAAATGAGGGGTTTTTGTGGCTTGACATGCTGTTGGAGTGTGAGCAGGGTAACATTTATGAAGGGATTCAAGGAAACTGCTTAGCTGGACTTGAGTGTGGGAATACAGTGCCTGCAGTGCCTGGCAGACGATGCAACATCCCCCCAATGAAAAGCAGGGGTGTCACTAGCACGTTAAGAGACCATACAATAAGTGTCAGGGGCCCGAGACTGTTCAACTGCCTCCCAGCATACATAAGGGGGATTACCAACAGACCCCTGGCAGTCTTCAAGCTGGCACTGGACAAGCACCTAAAGTCGGTTCCTGACCAGCCGGGCTGTGGCTCGTACGTTGGTTTGCGTGCAGCCAGCAGCAACAGCCTGGTTGATCAGGCTCTGATCCACCAGGAGGCCTGGTCACAGACCGGGCCACGGGGGCGTTGACCCCCGGAACTCTCTCCAGGTAAACTCCAGGCACCCTGAATAGTGGTGGGGATGTTGAAGTTCGGAAGATCTTGTGTATTCGGAAGATCATTTGAATAGTGATGTCTGTGCACTTCTGAGGAGGATACCATTGAGGTTCAGGAAGATTTTGATATATTAATGTTGTGGTCCGAAAAGTAGCAGATACAGTTCACTGTGAATAAGTGCAAGGTCCTAATCCTTGGGAATGAAGATAACCTCAATAAACCAGGTGATGTAGAGATTGACTACACAGGCTGATAATGGTAAGCAGAAAGCTGAAACCAACGCAACAGTACCTAAGTGAGCACATTAAACCTAACTGATTACTTGGAGTTGTATCAAGGAGTCCACAGGCTATGTTGCAGCTCAACATATCATTAATAAAGCCTCACCCAGATTGTGCAGCTCAGTTCTGGTCCCATTACTACTGACTGGATATAAATTCATTGGAGAATATACAGAGAAGAATGGCAACATTAATCCACCTTATAAGGAATCTTTCATATGACCATAGATTGAGAATGCTGAACCTCCACTTTCTTGAGAGACATATAACAAGAGGGAGATGTACTTGAAAGTGTATAAGTGGAAGACAGACATAAATAATGCCAATACAAAGAGAGTATTAATGATATTCAGTCAAGAGAGAACTAAAAAACTGGATTTAAATTGAACAAATATAAATTTACAAATGATTTAGGAAGAATATTAGTTTGCGTGCGTGAGCGTGTTCAATAGGAGTGAATGGAGACGAATGGTATTTGGGACCTGACAATCTGTTGGAGTGTGAGCAGGGTAATATTTAGTGAAGGGATTCAGGGAAACTGGTTATTTTTATATAGCCGGACTTGAGTCCTGAAAATGGGAAGTACAATGCCTGCACTCTAAAGGAGGGGTTCGGGATATTGATGGTTTGGAGGGATATGTTGTGTATCTTTATACGTATATGCTTCTAAGCTGTTGTGTTCTGAACACCTCTGCAAAAACAGTGATTATGTGTGAGTGAGGTGAAAGAGTTGAATGATGATGAAAGTATTTTCTTTTTGGGGATTTTCTTTCTTTTTGGGTCACCCTGCCTCGGTGAGAGACGGCTGACTTGTTAAAAAAAAAAAATTAGTTTGGAAATGGGGTTGTTGATGAGTGGAACACACTGCCAAGTAGGGCTGTTGAGCAAAACCTTTGGGTAGCTTTAAAAAATAGGCTTGATAAATATTATGAGTGAGAAAAGTTTGATTTGAGTAGAACCTGCCTAGCACTGGTTATTAGGGTTATTAAAGCTAATTTCTAGAGTTGCTTGAATAAGTTGGACAAATGTGTGTGAAAATTCCTAGACTTGAGAAGGCTTGTCAAGTATGGGCCAGTGATTGTACTATCTCCCAGCATACATAAGAAGGATTACCAATAGACCCCAGCTATCTTCAAGGAGGAGCTGGACAGACACCTAAAGTCACTACCTGACCAGCCGGATTGTGGCTCGTATGTTGGTTTGCATGCGGCCAGCAGTAATGGCCTTGTTGATCAAGCCCTGATCCATCACAAGGCCTGGTCATGGACCACGCTGCAGGGGCATTGACCCTCGGAACACCCTCCAGGTATACTCCAGGTAGTGTTCCTCCATTTTTATGTTCTCAAGTTCTGCTCAGAAATCCAGCCTCATAATGGTGTTACTGACAGTACCATGACCAATTTGAATTCCTGTTCATGTATCGAGATGTAACAATGTTGGGTTTGGAAATTACTAATTTATAATTAACCTTATTGCTACAGTACATATACTCTCAGCTGTTACAAATGACTTTAAAAGTTCTTTTCAGAGAAGTGACCTTTATCTAGTGGCAATTTCTCCACCAGGTGTTAGTGGAGGATGGCCTAGCAAATGTTACCTTCGCCACAAGAATCCTGCTGAATGGTGTCATGTCTCCAGGCTTTGGTGATGATCAAAACATCTTCATGTACAATACCTCCATTTATTTGCTACCATCTGCACTGAAGGGCATGTATTTTTTTAAAAGCAGTACTTCTTCTTTCAACAAACTGGCCATATCCCACCGAGGCAGCGTGGTCCAAAAAGAAAAACAAAAGTTTCTCTTTAAATTTAGTAATTTATATGGGAGAAGGGGTTACTAGCCCCTTGCTCCCAGCATTTTAGTCGCCTCCTACAACACGCATGGCTTACGGAGGAAGAATTCTGTTCCACTTCCCCATGGAGATAAGAGGAAATAAACAAGAACAAGAACTAGAAAGAAAATAGCAGAAAACCCAGAGGAGTGTGTGTATATATGTGCTTGTACATGTATGTGTTGTGTGACCTAAGTGTAAGTAGAAGTAGCAAGACGTACCTGAAATCTTGCATGTTTATGAGACAGAAAAAAGGACACCAGCAATCCTACCATCATGTAAAACAATTACAAGCTTTCGTTTTACACTCACTTGGTAGGACGGTAGTACCTCCCTGGGTGGTTGCTATCTACCAACCTGCTACCTAGATAAAAACAGTACTGATGACTGTAAATAAATTTTGATTGGTTTGAGGCTCTGAAGATTTGAGCCTAGCATGGGTCAGTACACCTATTGCAGTGCTACTTTTTCTTGTGTTAAAAAAAAAAAATGCCTACAATTCATGTTAAGAATGAGTGTACATAGATATACATGGACATATGGTAGGCATGTGTGAGCATGTTAGATTGGAGTGAATGGAGATGAATGGTTTTTGGGACTTGTTGAGTTGTTGGAGTGTGAGCAGGGTAATATTTTGTGTAGGGATTCAGGGAATCCAGTTAGCTGGACTTAGAGTACGGAAGGTGGGAAGTACAATGCCTGCACTTTAAAGGAGGGGTTAGGGATACTTATTTCCTGTTTGGAGTGACATCTGAACTGTTGTATCTGTGTGCCTCTGCAAAGATAGTGATTATGTGTGAATGATAGTGAAAGTGTTGAATAATGGTGAAAGTGTTTCTTTTTTGGGTCACCCTGCCTTAGTGGGAGATGGCCAACATGTTAAAAAAAAATACATAAATATAATAGTTTTTACAGGGTTACATTTAAAAAGGAATTCAGGGAAACTGGTTAGCTAGACTTGAGTCCTGGAGGTGGGAAACAGAGCCTGCACTCTGAAGGAGGGATGGGGATGCAACAGTTGGGATTGTCATCTGAACTGTGATCTCAACACACTTCCGGCAAGACAGCAATCAAGTGAATGCCGGTGAATGTTTTCCCTTTTTTTTGGGGGGGGGGGCCATCCTAAATTCAGAGAGTTTTAAAAATTCTACACTTAAAATTATATTAGGGAGCAGAGATGTTAATTACAAGTAATAAGAAGAGAGATGAATAAAATAGTAGTTGAATAATAATTTTTTTTTTCAACAGGTTTGCCCTCTGTTTTAAAGTGGCGGGTGTTGTTATATTCCTCAAACAAGGTGCTCAACACGACTGCAACTGCAAATGATTCACTTTCTTGTATGTTTTCACAGGTGGGTGCCTCTTAAATATTCTTTGTACTCATATTTTTTGTAGACACAGAAGATGAGCTATGTTTATGTCGTCTCTGCTTTAATTATCATTATTGTATATAATTTTTAATGTTTTTTCTGATTGTTTCTCTCGTTTCTCTTGCTGCATTCCATACATCTAATATTTTTTAATTATTCATTTTTTCTTTGTGTTTTAATTTCAAATTGTTGCTTCTTGTTCTCTGTTGCTGATTTCAAACAAACTTCGAAAAACAACTCTGACTTCTGTTGCTAATCTCCTTGCAATCTCAAACATGGACAGGTTCTTTGCACCCTAGTACATGTATATTGTGACTCGTAAAATTGGCCAAGCCCTCCTTACCTCAGTCATCCCAAAATCCTGGGGCATACACTGTCTCCTTGAATGTTTCTTCCCAAACTTGCAGTCTATCAAAAGTGACATGCAAACTAACTGTAACACAGTTTGCCAAAATGCCCAACTCAGTTTGAGTTGTGGGACAGTCATCATTTCTTGGGTGATTATTCAGTTGGAGTTTCAAAACTTTCCTGTTACCAATAAAATAAGGCAGTTCCTTGCATTTGTAATAGTGGAAAAGATAGACACAGGTTTCTTTATTCATTACCTAAGGATGGACAGCAAGCATATTTCCACTTGCATAGTGTGGTGAGTGACTGGGTCATTGATGTTCAGGCATGCGTGCAGTGCAATGTGGAGGCACTGTAGGAGGCCTACTGATTCTTGTGCAGTGTGGGAGGCCTACTGATTCTTGTGGGTGCAGGAGGCCTACTAATCCATGTATGTGCAGAAGGCCTACTGATTCTTGTGGGTGCAGGAGGCCTACTGATTCTTGTGGGTGCAGGAGGCCTACTGATCCTTATGTCCACTGCTGTATCATCTTGTCATTTCCATCAGTTTGTCAAGGACCCCAATGGAAATAAGTCACTGTGTCTGACATTTTTCTTTTGGAGTTATCCTATGTAATATACACATATGTTACCATGTATGATAATTTGTGTTAACTGTATTTATGTGTACAGTGGACCCCCGGTTAACGATTTTAATCCGTGCAAGAGGGCTCATCGTTATGCGAAATAATCGTTATGCGAATGAATTTTCCCCATAAGAAATAATGGAAATAAAATTAATCCGTGCAAGACGCCCAAAAGTATGAAAAAAAATTTTTTTTACCACATGAAATGTTAATTTTAATACACACAAACTGAAAAAGGCATGCACAATTAAATGACACTTACTTTTATTGAAGATCTGGTGATGATTGATGGGATGGGAGGAGGGGAGAGAGTGTGTTAGTGTTTAGAAGGGGAATCCCCTTCATTAGGACTTGAGGTAGTAAGTCCTTTTCTGGGGTTACTTTCCCTTCTTCTTTTAATGCCACTAGGGCCAGCTTCAGAGTCACTGGACTTCTTTCGCACAAGATATCTGTCCATAGTGGCCTGTACCTCTCGTTCCTTTATGACTTGCCTAAAGTGTTTTCACAACATTGTCAGTGTAATAATCACCAGCACGGCTTGCAATAGCTGTGTGAGGGTGATTTTCATCCATGAAGGTTTGCACTTCAAGCCACTTAGCACAGATTTCCTTTATCTTTGTAGTAGGCAACTTCTTCAATTTCTCTCTCCCCTCCTCTGAACCAGTTTCCTCAGGTCTGGCCTCTTGCTCTTGAAGTTGATCTATCAGCTCATCAGTGGTTAGTTCTTCATTGTCCTTCCTCCACCAACTCTTCCACATCCTCCCCACTAACCTCCAACCCCAAGGACTTTCCAATGCCACAATGGATTCCTCAACTGGCACAGGATTCTCAGGGTTAGCCTCAAACCCTTCAAAATCCCTTTGTCTACACATTCTTGGCCACAGTTTCTTCCAAGCAGAGTTCAAGGTCCTCTTTGTCACTTCCTCCAAGCCTTACCTATAAGGTTTTACACAATTGAGGATATTAAAGTGATCTCTCCAAAACTCTCTTAGAGTCAGTTGAGTTCTGAGGTCATTACAAAGCACCTTTCAAACAGAGCTTTGTGTACAGTTTCTTGAAGTTGGAAATAACCTGCTGGTCCATGGGCTGCAGGAGAGGAGTGGTATTAGGAGGCAAAAACTTCACCTTAATGAAGCTCATGTCCCCATAAAGTCGCTCTGCCACGTCTGTAGGATGACCAGGGGCATTGTCTAACACCAGGAGGCACTTAAGTTCTAATTTCTTTTCAGTTAGGTAATTTTTCACATTGGGGGCAAATGCATGGTGTAACCAGTTATAGAAAAATTCCCTAGTGACCCATGCCTTACTGTTTGCCCTCCACAGCACACACAAATTATCCTTGAGGACATTCTTTTGCTGAACGCTCTGGGAGTTTCAGAGTGATACACTAATAAAGGCTTCACTTTGCAATCACCAGTAGCATTGGCACACATCAACAAAGTAAGCCTGTCTTTCATAGGCTTATGTCCTGGGAGTGCCTTTTCCTCCTGAGTAATGTAGGTCCTGCTTGGCATTTTCTTCCAGAACAGGCCTGTTTCATCACAATTAAACACTTGTTCAGGTTTCAGTCCTTCAGTTTCTATGTACTCCTTGATTCCTGCACATATTTTTCAGCCGCTTTGTGGTCCGAAACTGGCAGCCTCACCATGCCTTATCACACTATGGATGCCACTACGCTTCTTAAATCTCTCAAACCAACCTTTGCTGGCCTTAAATTCACTCACATCATCACTAGTTGCAGGCATTTTTTAATTAAATCCCATGCAACTTCCTAGCCTTTTCACATATGATCGCTTGAGAGACGCTATCTCCTGCTATCTGTTTTTCATTTATCCACACCAATAAGAGTCTCTCAACATCTTCATCAATTGCGATCTTTGTTTCGAAAACACAGTTGAACCTTTGGCAAGAACAGCTTCCTTGATTGTCTTTCTGGTGCCCACAATAGTAGCGATGGTTGATTGGGGTTTCTTGTACAGCTTGACTAGGTCGGCTATACGCACTCCACTTTCATACTTATCAATTATCTCTTTCTTCATCTCTATAGTAATTCTTACCCTTTGAGGTGTAGGGTTGGCACTAGAAGCTTTCTTGGGGCCCATGGTCACTTATTTTCCAGAAACAGCACCGAAAATACTGTAATAATACGAAATATTCCGAGTGTATGCTTGGATGTTACCGCGGAGGCTGGCTGGTAAACAATGGGACGGAGCGGCACATGTGAGGCTGGCTGAGGGCACATTGGACGCGTCTCGGACGAAAATCGGTATGCGGGTTTTTAATCGGTATGCGCGGCAAAAATTTTGCGATAAAAGTAATCGTTATGCGGAAAAATCGCTATGCGATGCCATCGTTATGCGGGGGTCCACTGTACTTGTACCTAAGTAAACTAGCTAATGACTGATCATCATGACAGTGTAGAAGGTAAACAGTATACATAATAATAATTTCTACAAGTACATGTACAAGGTATACAGACCATAGCTGACATTAGTGCCATACTACTGTATAGAAAGTCCCTTGTTATGCAGAACATTTCAGAGCACTTTATTAGGTCAGTTTTTAAGATAAGATAAGATAAGATTTCATTCGGATTTTTAACCCTGGAGGGTTAGCCACCCAGGATAACCCAAGAAAGTCAGTGCATCATCGAGGACTGTCTAACTTATTTCCATTGGGGTCCTTAATCTTGTCCCCCAGGATGCGACCCACACTGGGAAGAACTAAAAGCTATAAATGAAATCGAAAGAAACCCAAAGTATTTCTTCTCCTATGCCAAATCAAAATCGAGAACAACGCCCAGTATTGGGCCCCTACTTAAACAAGATGGGTCCTACACAGATGACAGCAAGGAAATGAGTGAGCTACTCAAGTCCCAATATGACTCAGTTTTTAGCAAGCCGCTAACCAGACTGAGAGTCGAAGATCAAAATGAATTTTTTATGAGAGAGCCACAAAATTTGATTAACACAAGCCTATCCGATGTTATCCTGACGCCAAATGACTTCGAACAGGCGAAAAATGACATCCCCATGCACTCTGCCCAGGGCCAGACTCAGGAACTCTGTGTTCATCAAGAACTGCAAGAAGCCCCTATCACGAGCCTTTTCCATCCTATGGAGAGGGAGCATGGACACGGGGGTCGTCCCTCAGTTACTAAAAACAACAGACATAGCCCACTCCACAAAGGGGGCAGTAAAGAAACAGCAAAGAACTACAGACCAATAGCACTAACATCCCATATCATAAAAATCTTTGAAAGGGTCCTAAGAAGCAAGATCACCACCCATCTGGGAAACCCATCAGTTACACAACCCAGGGCAACATGGGTTTTAAAGAACAGGTCGCTCCTGTCTGTCTCAACTACTGGATCACTACGACAAGGTTTCCCAAATGCACTAGAAGACAAAAAAGAATTTCAGATGTAATATATACAGACTTTGCAAAAGCCTTTGACAAGTGTGACAAATGGCGTAAATAGCGCACAAAATCGCGCTAAAGGAATAACAGGAAAAAATCGGTCGATGGATCTATAATTTCCTCACTAACAGAAAAACAGAGAGTAGTCGTCAACAGAGTAAAGTCCGAGGCAGCTACGGTGAAAAGCTCTGGGTTTCCCCAAGGCACAGTACTAGCTCCCATCTTGTTCCTCATCTCATATCCGACATAGACAAGATTGTCAGCCACAGCACCGTGTCTTCCTTTTCAGATGACACCCGAATCTGCATGACAGTGTCTTCCATTTCAGACACTGCAAGGCTCCCGGCGGACATCAACCAAATCTTTCAGTGGGCTGCAGAAAACAATATGAAGTTCAATGATGAGAAATTTCAATTACTCAGATATGGTAAACATGAGGAATTAAATCTTCATCAGAGTAAAAAAACAAATTCTGGTCACAAAAAAGAGCAAAAAACCCCAACGTCAAAGACCTGGGAGGATTATGTCGGAGGATCTCACCTTCAAGGACCAAACATTGTATCAATCGCCATCTGCAAAAAGAAAAATGACAGGATGGATAATTGAGAACCTTCAAAACTAGGGAGGCCAAGCCCATGATGACACCTTCAGGTCATTGTTCTATCTAGGCTGGAATATTGCTGCACTCTAACAGCACCTTTCAAGGCAGGTGAAATGCCGCCCTAGAAAATGTACAGAGAACTTTCACGGCGCGCATAACGGAGATAAAACACCTCAATTACTGGGAGCGCTTGAGGTTTCTAAACCTGTATTCCCGGGAAAAGCAGGAGGGAGAGATACATGTTATATACACCTGGAAAATCCTAGAGGGACTAGTACCGAACTTGCACACGAAAACACTCACTTACGAAAGCAAAAGACTTGGCAGACGATGCCACCATCCCCCCAATGAAAAGCAGGGGTGTTCACTAGCACGTTAAGAGCCATACAATTTAAATGTCAGGGCCCGGGGGACTGTTCAACTGCCTCCCAGCACACATAAGGGGGATTACCAACAGACCCCTGGCAGTCTTCAAGCTGGCACTGGACAAGCACCTAAAGTCAGTTCCTACACCCGGGCTGTGGCTGTATTTGGTTTGCGTGCAGGCAGCAACACCGGGTTTGATCAGGCGCTGATCCACCAGGGGGCCTGGTCACAGCCGGGCCGCGGGGGGCGTTGACCCCAAAACTCTCCCCAGGTAATCCCCCGGTAAAAACAGTCGTAGCCCCAGGTACTTATTTTACTGATAGATAAGGGGGACGCAGGTCCCTTAAGGAAACGTATCTGTTTTTTCACCATATGGGAATTGACCCGGGACCTCAGTGTAGAACTGTGGCTTATAATAAAGGGTGGGGAAGGGGTAAAAAATATGTGCTGTGTGCTTCCCCCAGATGAATTAAAGTAAATAATTTCAGTACTGCCTTCTCAGTTGAATTTACTGTAGCCAAAAAGTTGTGATAATTTTTTTCAGTTAGCCATCACTCTGCTCATTTTTTTTAATTCACTGGAGAAAAGGGAATCATAAAGGTCATACGTTCGGGGGGCACACTAATTAAAAATTCCTTGGAACAAGAGCCTTTCATCAGTAAACACCAAGCACTTCTCTGAAGGACATCTTTGTTACTGGACTAATAGCATTTTTTATTTAAAATTTTGTTTAGCCTTAATTTTGAAAACAGTTTTATGCTGTGAGAAAGCTACTAAAATTCCTTAATAATTTTCATTTAAAAACTGTTCTAATTTTTTTAATTCAAGCTCTAATATACTATTTTCCTAAATTTTTGTAACATTTTGCGTCTCATTATTTGTAAAACCAAAGTTTTTAAAAAGTGGGGGAGAGATAAGCCAGTGGTCAATGACCAAAAGCTCCAGGGTGGGTCATCAATGATAAACCCACGTAAAAACCTTCCTTTTCCTCCCAAATCTTCCCAAACCCGTAGCTGATAAAGGGGGGGGGGAGGGGTTTTGATCTTGCGTTCAGTCTAACCAGGTACCCTGGCCCATGGCCTTATTGGTAAACTGGGGGTTATTTTCCAGTAAAACCCTTTCCCTCCCAGAATGTACAAACTAGGAAATAATATTGTAGGATTACGACAAAGTTGGGTACAAGGATTCACGGCAACTATGGACTTTTTTTTTTTGTGGCACCTTTAAACTCTTCAGGAGCTTTGTAAGCCATTAGTAATGGCTTAAAAAAGCTCCTGGAGAGAAAAATGTTTCCAAAAAACAAAAGGGCGCATTAGTTGTACAGTGTCCGTTTACCAAACATACAAACTGTCAGAAAAACTATAGCCCTGTCCTATGATTCCCTTCAGGGAGGAACTTGCCCCTGGGGGGTTTAAAGGTTACAACACTGTCAAGGGGTGGGTTGTTCAAACAACGTGACGAAACAGTCGAAATGGACTCTCAGGTTTTCGAACTGTCCGACGGGGGCTTTATCATTGGCCGGTAAGTGTAGTGTTTTTTTCTGATTTTCTTGTTTGATAGTACTCTGGGGGAAAAAATGAAGAAAGATTTTACATCGTTGAAAATTTAGACATGCTGAAAAAAAGCCCATTGGGAACCCGTACCATAGAGGGAAAAAATTTAATTTTGTATTTTTTTAAAACTGAGAAAGGTATCCTGTTCCTTTAAACCCTACCTTCTTTTAAGTTCATAAGCAGGGTTTGGGAGGGCACCCTTTTAAAAATTTAATGCAGAAGAATGAAATATGTTCATGTGTAGGCTTATATGACGTTATCACCTAGTGCAGTTGCGGGGGTAAGTCAAAAACTCCTGACCCCACACTTTTTGGGTATGGATATATGTATGCTTGGGTGTATATTTGAAAATTGCATGTACATTGTATATTTGTTATATACACATGCGCATAAACTCATTTGTTCATTGCTTTTATTATTTTTGGAAAATATGAGTGAGGACTTTACATATAGTTAATATTTTTTGTGGTTTTTGGGAAAAAAACTTCCACAGATCCTCAACACACCACACTCATAGAAGGTACTCCCCCCTTTTTGGGGGTCCCTTTTGAAATTTTAGGTATAATCATAGTGGGACTTGTGTCCCTTTCTACTAATTAGGTCCCATCGTAGTACAGCTTCGATTTCATGGCTCACGAGAGAATCCTTTAAAAATTTGCATAAAGAGAAACGTCTTGAGAATAAACTTGAATCACAAATAATGATAAAGGTGATATGGAGATAAAAAAATTAAGTGTTTTTTAGGGGAAAAACAGGAAAGGTTGAAATTTTTTTTAATTTTAAATACTGGGGGTGGAAAGTACATTGCCTGCACTCTAAAAGGGGTTTTTGGGGATTTTCCCGTTTGAGGGCACTAAACTCTCATATCTGCATGCCTCTAAAAGACAGTGTAGTGTGAATGATGGTGATAGTTTTTCTTTTTCGCATACCCCTTCCTTGGTGGGAGACAGCCGCGTTTTAAAAAAAATTCTTTTTAACACTTCGGCTGTCCCCACCGAGGCAGGGTGCCCAAAAAAAAGAAAAAATTTTTCCCCTCATTCACACATAACACTGTTTTGCAAAGGCATGCAATATGACAGTTTAGATATCAAAAATAGCTCACTCAAAATTTTTTTTTTAACAAACTGGCTATATCCCACTGAGGCATGGTGACCAAAAAGAAAAACAAAAATTTCTCTTTTTAAATTTAGTAATGTATACAGGAGAGGGGGTTACTACCCATTGCTCCGGGGCATTTTATTCCCCCTTTTAGACACGCATGGCTTACGGAACAAGAATTCTTTTCCACTTCCCCATAGAGAGTTCCTTCTAATGTAAAAAAAATCGTATTTGTATTTATTTTTTCCTCACAGAATGTTGTGAAAGTAGTGAATGCCAGTTTCACAGTGCTGCCACCAATGTCATGCATAGTGATAGACTACGGTGATAATAGCCTGAAAAAGTCATTTTGGTTTTAAGGTGTGTGGGGTCAAAATTTCAACAACATTCTACATTGGCCCCAGTTCGAATCCCTTTTTGGTGAATCTCTTATAGAAGTATTCCCGTCACGTTTGTATAGACCCAACCCCTTCCTAAAGAACGTTGGGGCTTTGTGACATTTTTAAACCTGGAAAAGTGAGATGACATTAATTGGACATTTGTTTTAGTTTTTCTGTTTTATTATTCAAATTCGATTTTTATTTCTTTTTTGAAATACAGATTCTGTAGCTTTCAGTTATGAAAAATTGTTGACATAGAAGAAAGGCACTAAAATGTAGTGCATTTCTTGGACTAATTCATGCTTTAAGACTTAAGAAATTTGACATAGACTTTAATATGGTTTGTATACAGAAATACAAACATAAACGTAAGAAAGGTAGCTAATGAAAAATTAGTACAAAATTGCAAGATCACTTATTAATTTTTGAACTGATTTATGTTTCAGTTTTGTGGAGTGATTTAATAGATAGTGAAGATTGGGAAGTTTTTTTAGTTAAGTAGAACATAATGGGACAAAGATGTGTAACAATTTTCTATGGAGTTGAAGGAAGATTGGGAAAAAAAGCAGGGGGCGAGTTAGATGAGTGGTTTTTTTTGACATGCTTATTTTAAATTTTATTAGGTGTGAGATCTTTTTAATAATTCTCTGAAATTTTATTGGCAATAAGGGGCATCAGTGTTTCCCGGCATTAATTCCCGATCTTTGGGCTTTAATGTGGGTTGAATTTTTTCATAGGTTTATCGGGGCATGGGGATGTCAAAGAGGGTTTTGGGGGGGTTTTTCGTGTGTTTTGTTGCAGCTGTCAAAGATTCACATGTTTTCCCAAAAATTTCAAATAAAATCATCTTGAATCGGCACATATAAAGGCGACCCACATACAGCGGTTGGGTTTCCCGCGTAAGTAAAATGGCATTTTTTTTTTATTAATTGCCTTAAAATATTTTCATCCTAGCTTATAGGATGGTGAATATATTTAATGTAGGAAGTCTGCATAAATGGAGAATGGGTATAATTGAAAACTGCTGGGTTAGTGAAACACTGTAAAGCGGGATCCATTTGTATTACAATAAATTTTTTTTTTTCAGAAGCAATGGGAGAAATTCTTTGATTGTGGGTCTTAGTAAAAAGATTAATATCATTGGTGATTTTTTTGGGTTGGAAAATTTATGTTTTTTCTATTATACTCCAGTGCAGAGGGAATATACCAAGTAAGGGGGCTTGCTGTGGATCTGAGATATTCCTTCAATGCTGAGCTGCAGGTCGTGATTGCAAACTTGCCTTGCAATATGCCAGATGTTCAGATAGTCAATAAGGCTCCATTTTTCACCCAGCCGGACAAAAAGGAAAACCATGCCATTTTTTAAAGTTACTAAAACAAAAATTGGTGAATAAAAACTGTACCAGTAAGGTAAAATTTAAATTGTTCCAGGGGCACATTGTATCATACAATCATGAACCTTTTTTATTTTTATGGTATTTTAGAATGTAGTTTACTGTATTAAAAAAATTGTTAAGACAAAAGAAAACCAAACATGGGCTTTTGGCAAATAAAACTAAGTTTACAGACTACCTAAAAAATAGAATGGTTTTGAGTAGTAGTTTTTTTTAAAGCATAAAAGATGGGGTAGCTAATGAAAATAGTATAGTTTTAATATGATTAATACTTTTTAAATGATTTAGGATCCTTTAATTAACTGGGGTTTCTTAAGGGAATATTGAGAAAAAAAAAAAAGCACAATACTATTCTGGGGTAACCACAAATAAACCCCTATACAGTGGCCCCCCCTTAACGATCACCCCCCAATGCGCCAAATTTTGTAAGGTATTTTTGTAAGTGCGTTTGTACGTGTATGTTTGGGGGTTTGAAATGGACTAATTACAATGGGAAAAAAGTCACTCTGTCTGACTTTTTTGGGTTATCCCAGGTTCTCTACACACATGTGATGTATGATAATTTTTTTTGAACTGTAATTTTTGTATACCTGAATAAAATTACTTACTTTCTAATATTTCCCAGGGGAAAAAATTCGGTCATACTGGCACCTTAAAAATACTTTTGGAATGACAAAATCGAAAGGGGGGCACTGTATAGGAGAATGAAACTTATGAGGATGTTTTGGTCCCACTGGGGCCATTTAAAATAGTCACTAGTAAGTGGTTCAGGTCGGACCGAAGTTCATCACATTTAATTTTCACATATAGGTTAATTTTTTATATTTTGAATTTTTTTTTAGTTTTATTAGGTTATACAATATCTGCCAAAAAAATTTACTCGTTTATTTTTTTACTGAGGTTCCAAATTTGGAATACACACAAATGTAACTTGTAATTTCTCAAAAAACAGTACCCTATTTTTCAGCATATAAGGGGTGCTTTTTTTTACCTGCCCCTTTAAAAAAACCCGCATGGGGTCTTATATGCCAAGGGTTTGGGTTTTAAAGGGTAGGCTTTGGGTTATGCTTTAGCATTGTTTATAATGTTACATTAAACTGCTTGGAAATTAGTCTTGTATACTCGTTCACCTTATTGCTGGAAAATTGGTATGTAGGAAAATTTGGAACCAGTCATAGCACATCTGTCTGTGTTTTGTCGTTAAAAAATGGTTCATCTTTTAAATGGGTTTTTTTTATAATGTTGTTATACATTGTCGCTTGGATCCGTTTAGTATCAGTCCTTTTTTCCACTCATAGGTTTTTTTTAATTTCCTTTTAAAAATCATAGCAGAAGGGCCCCTGTTTTTTTCCCCCTGTTATTATTCTGTCCTTCCCCAATCTTCTTTTCCCCTCCTTTCCCGTCTTTTTGGTTATTGATCTTTTTTTCCCCGAAGTTTACCTGGGGAGAGTTCGGGGGTTTCGTCCCCGCGGCCCGGTCTGTGACCAGGCCTCCTGGTGGTCAAGCCGATCAACCAGGCTGTTTCTGCTGGCTGCATGCAATCCAAAGTACAAACCCCAGCCGGCTGGTCAGGTATGATTTAGGTCTTGTCCTTGCCAGCTTGAAGAAGCCAGGGGGTTTTGGTAACCCCCCCCTTATGAGCGGGGGGCGTTTTAACAGTCTCGGGCCCCCGAACCCTTTTTGTATTTTTCCCTTTCGTGCTAGTGACACCCCCGCTTTTATTGGGGGGGTGTTTTCATCGTCTGCCCAAATCTTTTGCTTTCGTAGTGAGTGATTTTCGTGTGCAAGTTCGGTACTAGTCCCTCTAGGATTTTCCAGGTGCATATAATCATGTATCTCTCCCGCCTGCGTTCCAGGGAATACAGTTTTAGGAACCTCAAGCGCTCCCAGTAACTGAGGTGTCAAGGTACCACTGTATAGGTATTCTTAAGATAAATTATAATAGTGCTCACTGTAAATTTATTTAGCAATTTTTAAAGTACAGTAAGTGTTAATCACATGTGTACAAAGTACTTTTATAAAATAATGAATATATTACAAGCTAAACCCTGAAGATGGGACACTACATAACTCCACCACTGTGACTACAGATTTGTGGTTTTTCCGGTAACTTGCTGTTGGAGTGTGAGCAAATTAACATTAATGAAGGGATTCAGGAAGCCTGGTTAATTGAGGTGGGAAGTACAGTGCTTGCACACTGAAGGATGGGTGTATGTTGCAGCTCAAAAGTTCATTTTGGCAAGATGAGTACAGGTCAGCCATCACTAATCCAGCAATCAGTTATCTGGTTCCATCAGTAATCTGGCACTAATTTTGGCTAGCATAATTTCAAATTTCACCATTATATTGACTTAAATCATTATACCAATTCAAATTTTATCATTATACTGACTCAGAAATTGTGCAGATGGTTGTAAATCCACAGCAGCAAGCCAGTGGAGGAGAAAGCAGTGATGAAAATGAGGAAGATGTAGTAGAAAGAGTCTCTATTGATAGGTTAATTATGTGTATTCTAACCTAACCACTCTGTAATCTGGCAAACTCATCTTGCACACTTCAGGTCCCAGTGATGCCGGATTAGTGATGGCCGACCTGTATTAAATAAGTGTCAATAAATGAATTTTCTTCTTTGGGTCATCTTACCTTGGTGGAAAGTTGCTAATATGGTAAAAAAAAAATGAGTAATTTTCTTGTTTTACTTCTTTAACCCGTAAACGGTCCAAACAGATATACATATGTATGTTTTTTCAACATTTGAAAGTATGTAAAAAAAGTAGATCTTCTTTTTTTTTTTACATTTGAAAATGTGTAAAAAACTTTGATCTGCTTTTTTTTTTTTTTTTTTTTTTTTTTTTTTTTTTTTTTTTTTTTTTTTTTTTTTTTTATTTTATTGAAAATATGTAAAAAACGTAGATCTACTTTTGGAGCACTATACATGTGAACGTAGATCTGCTTGGACAGTTTAAGGGTTAACCTATAGGACGAACTAGCTGTTTTTCAAGTGGGCATTTAAATTTGTCCAACAATGGTTCAAACAATGTTTTCATAAACAACTGTAGCAATGGTTTACTGTAATTCAAAGCTTTACCAAACGTATGTTTTTTCCCTTCTTCAGTGAACCAGTCATATCTCATCAAGGCAGGGTGACCTAAAAAGAAAAACAAAAGTGTTTCTTTTTAATTTTAATAATTTATACAGGAGAAGGGGTAACTAACCCCTTGCTCCCAGTATTTTAGATGGATCTATAATTTCCTCACTAACAGAACACAGAGAGTAGTAATCAACAGAGTAAAGTCCGAGGCAGCTACTGTGAAAAGCTCTGTTCCACAAGGCACAGTACTCGCTCCCATCTTGTTCCTCATCCTCATATCTGACATAGACAAGGATGTCAGCCACAGCACCGTGTCTTCCTCTGCAGATGACACCCGAATCTGCATGACAGTGTCTTCCATTGCAGACACTGCAAGGCTCCAGGCGGACATCAACCAAATCTTTCAGTGGGCTGCAGAAAACAATATGAAGTTCAACGATGAGAAATTTCAATTACTCAGATATGGTAAACACGAGGAAATTAAATCTTCATCAGAGTACAAAACAAATTCTGGCCACAAAATAGAGCGAAACACCAACGTCAAAGACCTGGGAGTGATCATGTCGGAGGATCTCACCTTCAAGGAACATAACATTGTATCAATCGCATCTGCTAGAAAAATGACAGGATGGATTACCTGGAGTTTACCTGGAGAGAGTTCCGGGGATCAACACCCCCGCGGCCCGGTCTGTGACCAGGCCTCCTGGTGGATCAGAGCCTGATCAACCAGGCTGTTGCTGCTGGCTGCACGCAAACCAACGTACGAGCCACAGCCCGGCTGGTCAGGAACCAACTTTAGGTGCTTGTCCAGTGCCAGCTTGAAGACTGCCAGGGGTCTGTTGGTAATCCCCCTTATGTATGCTGGGAGGCAGTTGAACAGTCTCGGGCCCCTGACACTTATTGTATGGTCTCTTAACGTCCTAGTGACACCCATGCTTTTCATTGGGGGGATGTTGCATCGTCTTCAAAACTAGGAAGGCCAAGCCCATGATGACACTCTTCAGGTCACTTGTTCTATCTAGGCTGGAATATTGCTGCACACTAACAGCACCTTTCAAGGCAGGTGAAATTGCTGACCTAGAAAATGTACAGAGAACCTTCACGGCGCGCATAACGGAGATAAAATGCCTCAATTACTGGGAGCGCTTGAGGTTCCTAAACCTGTATTCCCTGGAACGCAGGCGGGAGAGATACATGATTATATACACCTGGAAAATCCTAGAGGGACTAGTACTGAACTTGCACACGAAAATCACTCACTACGAAAGCAAGAGACTTGGCAAACGATGCAACATCCCCCCAATGAAAAGCAGGGGTGTCACTAGCACGTTAAGAGACCATACAATAAGTGTCAGGGGCCCGAGACTGTTCAACTGCCTCCCAGCATACATAAGGGGGATTACCAACAGACCCCTGGCAGTCTTCAAGCTGGCACTGGACAAGCACCTAAAGTCGGTTCCTGACCAGCCGGGCTGTGGCTCGTACGTTGGTTTGCGTGCAGCCAGCAGTAACAGCCTGGTTGATCAGGCTCTGATCCACCTGGAGGCCTGGTCACAGACCGGGCCGCGGGGGCGTTGACCCCCGGAACTCTCTCCAGGTAAACTCCAGGCCTCCTACGGCATGTTAACTTTGCCAGATGGACTATTGTCAAATCTGTGTCATTATGTATTGGATTACAATAAAATTTAATGAATTCAAAGACAACTTGCTCAGAAATGTTCAAGATAAGTCAAAGTATTTTATCCACAGTGGTATATTACAAACCATTCTGGAAAAAAAACTCTCACTTTTCTCACTGTAAAAAAAG
>NC_069469.1:29103099-29194232 GCF_026875155.1 Cherax quadricarinatus | reverse complement strand
AAAAATTTTTTTTTAAATTTTAATTTAAAAACGGGAAAGGGGGTAACTAACCCCTTGCTCCCAGTATTTTAGATGGACTATAATTTCCTCACTAACAGAACACAGAAAAGTAGTAATCAACAGAGTAAAGTCCCGAGGCAGCTACTGTGAAAAGCTCTGTTCCACAAGGAAACATTTACTCGCTCCCATCTTGTTCCTCATCCTCATATCCGACATAGACAAGGATGTCAGCCACAGCACCGTTTTCTTCCTCTGCAAGATGACACCCGAATCTGCATGACAATGTCTTCATTGCAGACACTGCAAGGCTCCAGGCGGACATCAACCAAATCTTTCAGTGGGCTGCAGAAAACAATATGAAGTTCAACGATGAGAAATTTCAATTACTCAGATATGGTAAACATGAGGAAATTAAATCTTCATCAGAGTACAAAACAAATTCTGGCCACAAAATAGAGCAAAACACCAACGTCAAAGACCGGGGAGTGATCATGTCGGAGGATCTCACCTTCAAGGAACATACCTTTGTATCAATCGCATCTGCTAGAAAAATGACAGGATGGATACCTGGAGTTTACCTGGAGAGAGTTCCGGGGGTCAACGCCCCCGCGGCCCGGTCTGTGACCAGGCCTCCTGGTGGATCAAGCCTGATCAACCAGGCTTTTTGCTGCTGGCTGCACGCAAACCAACGTACGAGCCACAGCCCCGCTGGTCAGGAACCAATTTTAAAGGTGCTTGTCCAGTTGCCAGCTTGAAGACTGCCGGGGGTCTTTTGGGTAATCCCCCTTATGTAGCGGGGAGGCAGTTGAACAGTCTCGGGCCCCTGACACTTTTTGTATGGTCTCTTAACGTCCTAGTGACCCCCCATGCTTTTCATTGGGGGAATGTTGCATCGTCTTCAAAACTGGGAAGGCCAAGCCCATGATGACACTCTTCGGGTCACTAGTTCTATCTAGGCTGAATATTGCTGCACACTAACAGCCCCTTTTTCAAGGCGGGGGAAATTTGCTGACCTAGAAAATGTTCAGAGAACCTTCACACGGCGCGCATAACAGAGATAAAATGCCTCCCAATTACTGGGAGCGCTTGAGGTTCCTAAACCTGTATTCCCTGGAATGCAGGCGGGGGAGAATTTCATGATTATATACACCCCCGGAAAATCCTAGAGGGACTAGTAAAGGAACTTGCACACGAAAAATCACTCACTACGAAAGCAAGAGACTTGGGAGACGATGCAACATCCCCCCCCAATGAAAAGCAGGGTGTCACTAAGCACTTTAAGAACCATACAATAAGTGTCCCGGGGCCCGAGACTGTTCAACGCCTCCCCGCATACATAAGGGGGATTACCAACAGACCCCTGGCAGTCTTCAAGCTGGCACTGGACAAGCACCTAAAGTCGGTTCCTGACCAGCCGGGCTGTGGCTCGTACGTTGGTTTGCGTGCAGCCACAGTAACAGCCTGGTTTTATCAGGCTCTGATCCACCAGGAGGCCTGGTCACAGACCGGGCCGCGGGGGCGTTGACCCCCGGAACTCTCTCCAGGTAAACTCCAGGCCTCCTACGGCATGTTAACTTTGCCAGATGGACTATTGTCAAATCTGTGCCATTATGTATTGGATTACAATAAAATTTAATGAATTCAAAGACAACTCGCTCAGAAATGTTCAAGATAAGTCAAAGTACTTTATCCACAGTGGTATATTACAAACCATTCTGGAAAAATACTCTCACTTTGCTCACTGTAAATAAAGCTAATCTTCGCATTTAATAACTCATTGCAATTGTGATCAGGTGTAGACATGTAAAGAGTTCATTACCTTTGTAACTTGTTCAGCTATCAAAACTTTGGGGCCCAGTCCCTGGACCCATTAAGTACCTCTGTAATCTTTTTGACTACCCCCCACAGGATGGAGTGCATAATAAAGATATTAAACGAACTCTTACGACATGCATGGCTTATGGCTTGCTCCTCTTGGTACTCTGCCTTGACAAAAAAACAAAAAGATAGACGCAAATCAACCCAGAACAAAATCGTAAATTCCCTCCTGGGCTGGGACCAAGAGAACATTTTAGGCCCCCATGAATTACAAGGGAGTTGAAAATTTTGCTGAAAATTTTTAAAAACGAGAAAAAAAAACTTAAGCTAAAACAAAAGTTTTTTTTAAAAAATTTCTTCCCCCAAACAATGTCCAGAATTAATCGCTTCAATTTTGTCCCGGTTGGGGAAACCAAAACAATCATAGTAATAGGGGAGAGAGCAACAACTTTGTAGTACCCCCCAGTTTATGGCCAGGGGTTCCCAAAAACCTTTTAAATTTTACAGCAATAAAGGAATGGAACAGACAAACCCCCACATGCAAAGCCATCAAGCGTGAACCAGTCAAGAAGATGCCAAAAGGTGTCTGAAAGAATGAACTACAGAAAGGGGGGGGAATGATTTTCTAAAATTTTTTTTCTAACATAAAACTGTAAAAATTTTTAAAACCCTTTCCTTGAAAAGACCCTCGATTTTTTTTAGATAGTCTTTTAAGGGCCTTGGTGTAGCAGATATCTTTTAAATATGATAATAAGATGTTATCTTCAAATTTTGAAAAATAAGAAAATATTATAACCTTTAAAAACTATAATAGGGGAAAAAGGGCCCCAATGGAAATAAGTCACCCCCTTTTGACTTTTTTTTTTAAACCTAGTTCTCTACACATATGGGTGCAAAGTATGATAAAATTTTTATGTAAATGTATTTGTGGTTTTAAAACCCCTTTTAATAAAAATTACTTACTTCTTACTTACTTTTGGGGAAAAATTAAAAAAAAGTATGGGACCTTCAAATTTTCCCCTCTTAAAAATATTATCTGTAGTGTTTTTTGGCCGCTGTGGATATTCTTCAATTAACCCGTTTCTACAGAGCCACAAATGGTGTTGTTGGGAGAATACTGTCATCAAAGGAACAACCACACTGCCGACCCCCCCATTGTTCCTGGACCCGGGGGTGTACCAGTCTCATACTGGATTCCCACTGAAAGCTTTAAAAGTCTTTTTCCCCTCCCCAAAGGGAAAATTATACATATCTTAAAAATTTCCCCCGTTTTGTCCGAATATTTTTTTCAGTAACAGTGGAAACCCCCCCTTAACATCACCACCAAAAGCGACCAATTATGTAAGGTATTTAGTAAGTGCTTTTTTACGTGTATGTTTTGGGGGTCTGAAAAGGACTAATCTACTTCACAATATTTTCCCTTTTGGGAAAAAAATTTTGCTCAGTAAACTGGCACCTGAACCCTACTACCCGGAATTTAAAAAAAATTTTGGGTTAAAACCGGGGGGGCCACTGTATTTCATTTGCTAGAAGTTTTTTTTAGAATACTTGCATAAATATATCAAAGCACTACAATGTATGATACACCAGTAGATCATATATAGAGACAAAAAGATGACAAGAAATATGTGATATCTTAATATGCAATTTAACCACAGTTAAAGGAAATTAAATTTATAGTGCTTTCACAAACTCTGTCACATTCTAGCTGTTCCAAGAATGTAATGGAGAGGTCACAGAAGTGTCTGGAATCTAATTATTCTGTATTCCATTATGGTTAAATTACTTACATATTCTATTCTGAGGTTTGCATTTTTTTTCATAGTCACCCCTGAGAGCAGTGATTATGGATGGGTCAGTGTTCAGTGTGAGCCGTGGCTATGGTCAGTCCCTGGTTCTCAGTCCTCAAGAACTCTCTGTTGACCCTGATAACCCATCTGATCAGGTTTGTTAAAATGTTGATTTGTTTTTTCTTAACAATAATTTTTTTCAATGCACTGGCCATATCCCACTGAGGCAGGGTGACCTTAGAAGAAAAATAAAAGTTTTTCCTTTTAAATTTTGTAATTTATACAGGAGTTACTAGCCCTTGGCTCCCTGCATTTCAGTTGCCTCTTACGACACGCATGGCTTACGAGGGAAGTGTTTAAATGTGTATAAATCATACAGCTTCTTGGAAATGGGAGGTAATCAGGTTTGAATACAAAGAAGGGGAGGAGTGCTCCAATTCCTCAGATCTTGAACTCTTCAGCACTGAAGATCACCAACTTCCCAAGATGCAGTTCCTATTGTAGTACTGGCATCTTATCTCTCTCTCTCTCTCTCTCACTCTCTCTCTCTCTTGTTCAATACTGATCAGTCTTGCTTATACCTCTTGTTAGTCCCCTTAGAGTTTATCATCCCACATTGACAGCAGTCTGAAATCAATACCTCTGATACCTCTTTAGTTGTAGTTTCTACATATTGTTTCTGCGTATTGTTTCTACAGAAGTTAGGGTTTATTTTGCCTAAAAGAGGAATTAAAGGTGAATTTTTATAGTACGTATATATGTATGCACCTGGAGAAGAGAGAAGTGTAGAGGAGAGAGAGAGATTTTGGGAAATGTTGAGTGAATGCGTGGGGAGTTTTGAATCAAGTGTGAGAGTAATGGTGGTTGGGGATTTCAATGCTAAAGTGGGTAAAAATGTTACGGAGGGAGTAGTAGGTAAATTTGGGGTGCCAGGGGTAAATGTAAATGGGGAGCCTTTAATTGAGCTATGTGTAGAAAGAGATTTGGTAATAAGTAATACATATTTTATGAAAAAGAGGATAAATAAATATACAAGGTATGATGTAGCATGTAATGAAAGTAGTTTGTTAGATTATGTATTGGTGGATAAAAGGTTGATGGGTAGGCTCCAGGATGTACATGTTTATAGAGGGGCAACTGATATATCGGATCATTATTTAGTTGTAGCTACAGTTAGAGTAAGAGGTAGATGGGAAAAGAGGAAGGTGGCAACAACAAGTAAGAGGGAGGTGAAAGTGTATAAACTAAGGGAGGAGGAAGTTCGGGTGAGATATAAGCGACTATTGGCAGAAAGGTGGGCTAGTGCAAAGATGAGTAGTGGGGGGGGGGGTTGAAGAGGGTTGGAATAGTTTTAAAAATACAGTATTAGAATGTGAGGCAGAAGTTTGTGGTTATAAGAGGGTGGGGCAGGAGGAAAGAGGAGTGATTGGTGGAATGATGAAGTAAAGGTGTGATAAAAGAGAAAAAGGTAGCTTATGAGAGGTTTTTACAAAGTAGAAGTGTTATAAGAAGAGCGGAGTATATGGAGAGTAAAAGAAAGGTGAAGAGAGTGGTGAGAGAGAGAGTGCAAAAGGAGAGCAGATGATAGAGTGGGAGAGGCACTGTCAAGAAAATTTTAATGAAAATAAGAAAAAATTTTGGAGTGAGTTAAACAAGTTAAGAAAGCCTAGGAAAAGTATGGATTTGTCAGTTAAAAACAGAATAGGGGAATTAGTAGATGGGGAGAGGGAGGTTATTAGGTAGATGGCGAGAATATTTTAAGGAACTTTTAAATGTGAGGAAGAAAGGGAGGCAGTAATTTCATGCACTGGCCAGGGAGGATCCCATTTTTTTAGGAGTGAAGAAGGCAAATGTAATTGGGGGGAGGTACTGGGCATTACGAGAATGAAAGGGGTAAACACTGGAACTGATGGGATCGTGACAGAAATGTTAAAAGCGGGGGGGGGGATAAAGTTTTGGGGAGGGGTTTGGGTATTTTGTTTAATAAATGTATGAAAAGGGGAAGGTACCTGGGGTTTGGGCGGAGAGCATGTTAGTCCCTTTTGAAAAGGGAAAGGGGCAAAAAGATTGAAAAAATTTATAGGGAAAATTTTACTGAAAACCAGGAAAAGTATGGTGGGGTTTATAATTGAAAGAATTTAGAGGTAAGAAAATGTAGGTTTGCAGATGAGCAAGGAGGTTTCAGAGTGGGTAGGGGAGTGTAGACAAGTGTTTACATTAAAGCAAAAATATGAACAGTATTTAGATAAAGGTAGGGAAGTTTTTATTGCATTTATGGGTTTAGAAAAAAGGGAAATTTAAGGTGGATAGAGGAGCAATTGGGGATGTTCAAGTATAAAGGAATAGGGGTAAGTTCTAAATCGTTTAAAATTTTTTTGAGGATATGAGGCTCAGGTTAGGGGTGTAGAAGAGAGGGGGAATACTTCCCGTAAAAGTAGGTCTTAGACAGGGAGTGTAATGTCACCTGGTTGTTTTTAATTTTAGATGGGGTTTTAAAAAAGTAAATGCAGGGGGTTCGGGGGAGGGGGGGGATTTAAAAGGGGAAAAAAATTCAAATGGAATTGACACAGTTACTTTTTGCTGATGATACGTGCTTTGGGAGATTCTAAAGAAAATTGAAAGGTTAGAATGAGTTTGGGAATGTTTGTAAAGGTAAAAGTTTAAAGTGAACATAGAAAAGAGTAAGGTGATGGGGGACAAAAGATTTTGATAAAAAAAAATTGGATATCAAATTGTGGAGGGGGATATGGAAGAATGAAAGTTTCGATACTTGGGGGTTTTACGGGCGGGGGGTGGATTTATGAAGATGAGGTTAATAAAGAATTGATGAGGGGAAAAAAGGTTTAGTGGGGTTGAGGAATGGAGTCAAAAAAACGTTATCTATGGAGGGAAAGAAGGAAGTATGAAAGAAGTAGTACCCAAAACTCTTATGTGGATGTAAGCTTGGGTGGGAAATGCAGCAGCGAGGGACTTGGAGGAGGGGAGAGTCCCGTCTAAGGCAAGTGTGGTGTAAAATTTTTGAAAAATTCGGGGTGTGGAAATTAGGAAAAGGGTGGAGTTTAAAGCATTAGTCAGGGGAAAGGGGGTTGTTGAGGTTTTGGTATTTAGGAGAAGGGTCAAAGTAAATGACATGGAAAGCATAAAATCAAAGGGGAAGGAAGTCGAGGGAGGGGTATCCTCGAAAGGGGTTTGGGGAGAGAGGGGGAAAAGGGGGTTTTGTGGGCAGGGGCTTGGACTTCCAGCAAGCGTGCGTGAGCATGTTAGATAGGAGTGAATGGAGACGAATGGTACTTGGGACCTGATGATCTGTTGGAGTGTGAGCAGGGTAATATTTAGTGAAGGGATTCAGGGAAAATGGTTATTTTCATATAGTCGGACTTGAGTCCTGGAAATGGGAAGTACAATGCCTGCACTTTAAAGGAGGGGTTTGGGATATTGGCAGTTTGGAGGGATATGTTGTGTATCTTTATACATATATGCTTCTAAATTGTTGTATTCTGAGCATCTCTGCAAAAACAGTGATAATGTGTGAGTGTGGTGAAAGTGTTGAATGATGATGAAAGTATTTTCTTTTTGGGGATTTTCTTTCTTTTTTGGGCCACCCTGCCTCAGTGGGATATGGCCGGTTTGTTGAAAGAAAAGATTTATACAGAGATACACACTTCTCAGTACAGTGGACCCCCGCATAATGATCACCTCCCAATGCGACCAATTATGTAAGTGCGTTTGTACGTGTATGTTTGGGGGTCTGAAATGGACTAATCTACTTCACAATATTCCTTATGGGAACAAATTCGGTCAGTACTGGCACCTGAACATACTTCTGGAATGAAAAAATATCGTTAACCAGGGGTCTACTGTATATTTACACTGAGATGTATACTCTTGAGTCCTCTTGGTTGAGTAATTAGGATTAAAGGCTGTCAGTCTCATGAGGGTCATTAAGTCTGCATGTAACCTGTTCGTCATCATTTAGGAATGCTGTATTTTAATCTCTGAAAGAGGAATTAAAACAAACTCTAAGTCTATATACATTGAGAGGTAAACATCTTATTGTATACAACTTAACTCTTCATTATCGTCACTCTTCTTAACCCTTAAACTGTCCAAACAGATCGACGTTCAAATCCGTAGTGTTCCAAAAGTAGATTACGTTTTTTTTACGTATTTTCAAAAATAACAAAAAAAATGTAGATAAAAGTTTTTTTTACACATTTTTAAATGTAAAACAAGAAAGAAGATCTACATTTTTTTACATACTTTTAAATGTTGAAAAAACGTATACATGTATATACGTTTGGACCATTTAAGGGTTAATAACAAAGTTCTTGACTGCATGCATTTTTTTTTTTTGTAATTGTATTTAGGAATTAAAAATATGACAGTAAAATTTAGAGACTTCAAATTTTTCTAAATATCATTTTTTTAACACACCAGCTGTCTTCCACTGAGACAGGACAACCCAAAAAAAGGAGAAACACATAAAAGAAGAAACATATTTACCATCACTCACTCTACTGCTGTCTTGACAAAGCTGCACCAATACTACAGTTCAGATGCCCCTCCAGAGTACAAATATCCCCCCCCCCCCCATACTTCAGAGTGCAGGCACTGTTCTTCCAGAACTCAAGTCTTGCTAACCAGTTTCTGTGAATCCTTTCATAAATATTACACTGCTTACACCCCAACAGTACATCAAATCATAAGAACTACTCGCCTCCACTCACTTGTATGTAACACACTCGCATACATCTATTGGATCTCCAAGCCCCTCGCATTTTATATTTTACATGTGACTGTGTGTAACACTGATTTTTTTTTTTATTTTTTGCCTCAGAACTTTACCGTTACATGGTGGTGTCGGCAAATATCCCCGATAATGGAATCATACCAAGTGAACAGTACTACCGGCATGACATTGGTTTACAACTTACAAACAGTGCCCGCTCCAAGAGCTGCACAAAATCTAACTAAAAGAGGATGCTTTGGCGTGGGTGCAGGTAATGGCAAATGATTAAAAATAAAGATATTTGTGTTCATTAGAATGCATAGAGCTTCCTGTGAATGGGTTTACAATTTGCATAGTTACAGGTTGGTTTGTTACAGGTTGTCTGATTACAGGTTGAATGGTTACAGGTTCAAGAATACATTATACTGCATATTCTACGAAAAGTCCATTTTTATTTAAAGCATTCTTAATTTATCACTGATTAAAGTTTTTTTTTTTTTTTTTTTTTTTTTTTTTTTTTTTTTTTTGTACTCATCGGCTGATTCCCACCAAGGCAGGGTGGCCTGAAAAAGAAAAACTTTCATCATCATTCACTCCATCACTGTCTTGCCAGAGGGGTGCTTTACACTACAGTTATGAAACTGCAACATTAACACCCCTCCTTCAAAGTGCAGGCACTGTACTTCCCATCTCCAGGACTCAAGTCCGGCCTGCCGGTTTCCCTGAACCCCTTCATAAATGTTACTTTGTTCACACTCCAACAGCACGTTGAGTATTAAAACCCATTTGCCTCCATTCACTCTTATCAAATAAGCTCATGCATACTTGCTGGAAGTCCAAGCCCCTCTCACACAAAACCTCCTTTACCCCCCTCCCTCCAACCTTTAATAGGCAGAGCCCAACCCTGCCTTCCCTCCACTACAGATTTATGCACTCTTGAGGTCATTCTGTTTTGTTCCATTCTCTCTACATGTCTGAACCACCTCAACAACCCTTCCTCAGCCCCCTGGATAATAGTTTTGGTAATACCGCACCTTCTCTTAATTTCCAAACTACAAATTCTCTGCATTATATTCACACCACACATTGCCCTCAGACATGACATCTCCACTGCCTCCAACCTTCTCCTCATTGCAACATTCATCACCCATGCTTCACACCCATATAGTAGTGTTGGTATAACTATACTCACATACATTCCCTTCTTTGCTTCCATGGACAAAGTTCTTTGTCTCCACAGACTCCTAAGTGCACCACTCACCCTTTTCCTCTCATCAATTCTATGATTCACATCATCCTTCATAGACCCATCCGCTGACAAGTCCACTCCTAAATATCTGAATACGTTCACCTCCTCCATACTCTCTCTCTCCAATCTGATATCCAATCTTTTGTCACCTAATCTTTTTGTTATCCTCATCACTTTACTCTTTCCTATATTCACTTTTAATTTTCTTCTTTTACATACCCTACCAAATTCATGTATTTTCTTTATTGCCATACACCCTGCCCACAGGATGGGTATTGAAATTCAAATTTTTATTTCTTTGCATTGTATACAATGTGTGATTTACATGTTATAAATTGTTGTTAAGCAAAAAAAAAAAAAGCCACTAACATGCCTGAACATTTCAGGCAGACTAATAAAAGAATAAGAATAAAGGCTACAATGTGTAATTACAGTTTTGGTTTTCTAATTACAAAGAAAACCACTATCATGCCGGGGCATTTCGGGCAGACTAATCCTAGTACATAATAACAACTTAAATCTAAACAAGATATTTATTTAATCTTAATACTAATGCGAGGTAGTCAAGGCGGAGGCTTGTAAGAATAATCTTGAACACTGCTTAAAACTAGACATAGCTTATGGACTGGTCAATTTCAGTTATTCATTATTTTACAGTATTACAAAACAAAGGTAGCCAAAAATTTTATAATTAGTATGGGGTGCATAATAAAGATATTAAAGTGAACTAACCATATACTCTGCCCACAGGATGGGTATCTTAAGTTGGTCTTAAGCCTCCTCGAAATGCTCTGCACATACAAGGGCTTTTAGCATGTTCACCAAATTGTTACACTCCTCTGTACAAACATGCATCATGCTAAAATAAACTTTGTGTTGTTTTTATATTAAAGTGAGCTAACCATATACTCTGCCCACAGGATGGGTATGGAGTGCATAATAAAGTTATTTAACTAAACTAACCATATACCCTGTGGTAGATTCATTTACTGTAGCTAACACCAGTCAAAATTTTGTCTTTTAACTTTCTCAGTTATATAATATATTGTTGGTCATTATCAGGATTTTCGTAACAATAAGTACTTCGCTTGTTATGGCCTCTTTATTTTGAAAATATCTTTATTATTATTATCTGTTGAGGCACCAAACTGAGTAAGACTGGTGGATAATGTTGGAGGTCAAATATAACTGATTCCTGGATAATCATTGATCTGCTGTATGCAGTGGCATGGCATCAGGTATCCTCTTGCCTTTATTTCAATATCAGCAATTCTTTCTTCTTTCAACACACCGGCCGTATCCCACCGAGGCGGGGTGGCCCAAAAGGAAAAACGAAAGTTTCTCCTTTTACATTTAGTAATATATACAGGAGAAGAGGTTACTAGCCCCTTGCTCCCGGCATTTTAGTCGCCTCTTACAACACGCATGGCTTACGGAGGAAGAATTCTGTTCCACTTCCCCATGGAGATAAGAGGAAATAAACAAGAATAAGAACTAGAAAGAAAATAGAAGAAAACCCAGAGGGGTGTGTATATATGTGCTTGTACATGTATGTGTAGTGGGACCTAAGTGTAAGTAGAAGTAGCAAGACGTACCTGAAAACTTGCATGTTCATGAGACAGAAAAAAGGACACCAGCAATCCTACCATCATGTAAAACAATTACAGGCTTTCGTTTTACACTCACTTGGCAGGACGGTAGTACCTCCCTGGGCGGTTGCTGTCTACCAACCTACTACCTAGGATCAGCAATTCTATGTTTAACTATTTATGCAATTATTATTATTACTATTATTATTTGTTTATCACACCAGCCATCTCCCATCAATGTAGGGTGACCCAAAAAAGTAGAAAAAGTTTTTCTTTTTTAAATTAGTAATTTATACAGAAGGGGTTGCTAGCCCCTTGCTCCTGGCATTTTAGTCACCTTATGACATGCATGGCCTATTAAGTCCCAGTACACCAGTATTTGGAATTAAAGTACTTTCGACTGGTGGTGAACATGTGACATACATCCTTAATCACCCTTGTGTGTTGATAGGAATTTAAGTCCAATTAATCAACTAACCATCATAGGTTTAGTTCATCCTATTAGTATCTTTCTTTCAACACTCTGGCTGTATCCCACTGAGGCAGGGTGGTCCAAAAGGAAAAACAAAAGTTAGTATATTAATAATAATTAATAACTGAAAGTTTTTCTTTTTCGGGCCACCCTGCCTTGGTGGGAGACGGCCGATGTGTTAATAAAAAAAATAAATAATAACCAACAGGCACTCTGAAGTACAGCTACGGGGACATGAACTTAAATACTTCAAGTTTTTACCTGCATGACGCAACTTATGAAATTATGGTGTGGGTTGTGAAGGATACGAGAGCGGCGAACGCTTCTGTGCAAGTGGGTGTCACTCTTCAAATCCCCCCCAGCATCGTTATACAGTGAGTTGTGTTGCTTTCTTGGTACTTATTTGAAGTGTATTTACAGAGGTATGTATTTGTGTGTATACACTGAGTTGTGTGTACTGTGTATATACACAGATGTATATACAGAGATGTTTATGCACAGATGTATATGCACATGTATATGCACAAATGTATATGCACAGATGTAAATTGTACACCGAGAGCTGTGTATCTTACTGTGTATATACAGAGATGTGTATCTGTGCAAATACAGAGAGGTGTGCATCACACCATACCTGTACATACACTGAGAGCTCAGGCTGACTCCTATTTTAGAAATTAGCACTCATTAATGTTGGTGCACAGGTGAATTGCAGCCTTAATGGCTCATATCCTTTAAACCTATACCTGGAGTATACCTGGAGGGGGTTTTGGGGATCAACACCCCAATGACCCGGTCTACAACCAGGCCTCGCAGTGGATCAGGGCCTGATCAACCATTTTTTTTTTTATCTCTTCTGAAGGTGTGTGGATGTATCAATTTGCTACCCGTACAACGGCGGCATCCTTGTAAATCCATCTTCCCGAATGGCACTCGTCGGCACCTGTGTGTCTCAGTGCGGCAAAACACTGGCTCTTCAGTGGACGTACATGGATATGTAAGTCTCCTCTTACTTCATCATCACTCGCTCCATCACTGTCTTGCCAGAGGGGCACCAATACTACAGTTCAAAAACTGTAACGTGTCCCACCCCTCTACATATAACCATATACGTATTGTGACAGTAATATTGCATGTCCATCTTGAGCCTCGTGCTTGTACATTTATAATCATTTTTTCTAAATATCAGTATTAGAACAAAAACTTTTCAGCTAAAGAAGACACTCAGTATATATGTACATGTATACACTGAAGCATGAACAATATATCCGAGTCCATGCAGTGACGTTAATCTGCATGTAATATTAACTGAGAGGTATATAACAAGAAGTGTGTATCACTGTATATATACAGAGATGCACATCTTGCTGTTTTTCCATTAAGTGATGTATATTTCATTTCTGAGAGTATATATATACCAAGAGGCATATATTTCAGTATATGTACTGTGAGATGTGCATTTTTCTTTGTATTGTATACATTGAAAGGTGATTATTGGTAAAATTGATTGGTAAACATATTATCTCATATGAGGCTAAGAGGGGTGGCTAAAGTAAGTATTTTTGACTGTGAAAATAAATCCCCAAGCAGTGTATATAGCAAGGCCAAACCCATGGAGAAAGTTTTCAAATATACTGTTTTTTTAGGTAGACAATGGCATAAGCCACTGCCTATTTAAAAAATATAGATATAAATAAGAAAGAGCAGAGGACTAGGACAGTACCTTGTGGCACTCCAACAACTACAGGCTGAGTAGTAGAGATCACACCATTTTTTTTTTTTTTTTTTTTCAGGGTTTGACAAGGTTAAGGATCCCTAGCTTTATTGACAAGTTATTTACAGGTTAAGGATTCCTAACTTTATTGGCAAGTTAAGAGCTGTTACCTACATCAGCTCATTTGGTATCTATCACTAAGATAAGACTTTAGGTAGTTGAGGGAGTGCCCTCTGACCTCGTAATGTTCTAGTTTTAGGTGCAAGAGATTGTGGTCTACTGTATCAAATGCTTTCCATAGGTCCATGAAAACCCCCAGAGAGTACTCATTTATTTCAAGTGCTTATATAGTAGTTCGAGCATCTGAATAGTTGCATCAGGTAGGTAAGTAATGAGTGTACTGTATGTGTATTTTACTTTTTTATTGTTTTTAATACCTAGTTGATGGTAGGATTGCTGGTTTCTTTTTCTGTCTCATAAACACGCTAGATAACAGGGATATCTTGCTACTCCTACTTACACTTTGGTCACACTTCACAGACACGCACATGCATATATATATACATACATCTAGGTTTTCTCCTTTTTCTAAATAGCTCTTGTTCCTCTTTATTTCTTCTATTGTCCATGGGGAAGTGGAAAAGAATCTTTCCTCCGTAAGCCATGCGTGTCGTATGAGGCGACTAAAATGCCGGGAGCAATGGGCTAGTAACCCCTTCTCCTGTAGACATTTACTAAAAAAGAAGAAGAAAAACTTTATAAAACTGGGATGCTTAAATGTGCGTGGATGTAGTGCGGATGACAAGAAACAGATGATTGCTGATGTTATGAATGAAAAGAAGTTGGATGTCCTGGCCCTAAGCGAAACAAAGCTGAAGGGGGTAGGGGAGTTTCGGTGGGGGGAAATAAATGGGATTAAATCTGGAGTATCTGAGAGAGTTAGAGCAAAGGAAGGGGTAGCAGTAATGCTGAATGATCAGTTATGGAAGGAGAAAAGAGAATATGAATGTGTAAATTCAAGAATTATGTGGATTAAAGTAAAGGTTGGATGCGAGAAGTGGGTCATAATAAGCGTGATGCACCTGGAGAGAGAGGAATGCAGAGGAGAGAGAGAGATTTTGGGAGATTTTAAGTGAATGTATAGGAGCCTTTGAACCAAGTGAGAGAGTAATTGTGGTAGGGGACTGAATGCTAAAGTAGGAGAAACTTTTAGAGAGGGTGTGGTAGGTAAGTTTGGGGTGCCAGGTGTAAATGATAATGGGAACCCTTTGATTGAACTTTGTATAGAAAGGGGTTTAGTTATAGGTAATACATATTTTAAGAAAAAGAGGATAAATAAGTATACAAGATATGATGTAGGGCTGAAATGACAGTAGTTTGTTGGATTATGTATTGGTAGATAAAAGACTGTTGAGTAGACTTCAGGATGTACATGTTTATGGAGGGGCCACAGATATATCAGATCACTTTCTAGTTGTAGCTACACTGAGAGTAAAAGGTAGATGGGATACAAGGAGAATAGAAGCATCAGGGAAGAGAGAGGTGAAGGTTTATAAACTAAAAGAGGAGGCAGTTAGGGTAAGATATAAACAGCTATTGGAGGATAGATGGGCTAATGAGAGCATAGGCAATGGGGTCGAAGAGGTATGGGGTAGGTTTAAAATGTAGTGTTAGAGTGTTCAGCAGAAGTTTGTGGTTACAGGAAAGTGGGTGCGGGAGGGAAGAGGAGCGACTGGTGGAATAATGATGTGAAGAGAGTAGTAAGGGAGAAAAAGTTAGCATATGAGAAGTTTTTACAAAGTAGAAGTGATGCAAGGAGGGAAGAGTATATGGAGAAAAAAAAGAGAGTGGTGAAGCAATGTAAAAAGAGAGCAAATGAGAGAGTGGGTGAGATGTTATCAACAAATTTTGTTGAAAATAAGAAAAAGTTTTGGAGTGAGATTAACAAGTTAAGAAAGCCTAGAGAACAAATGGATTTGTCAGTTAAAAATAGGAGAGGAGAGTTATTAAATGGAGAGTTAGAGGTATTGGGAAGATGGAGGGAATATTTTGAGGAATTGTTAAATGTTGATGAAGATAGGGAAGCTGTGATTTCATGTATAGGGCAAGGAGGAACAACATCTTGTAGGAGTGAGGAAGAGCCAGTTGTGAGTGTGGGGGAAGTTCGTGAGGCAGTAGGTAAAATGAAAGGGGGTAAGGCAGCCGGGATTGATGGGATAAGATAGAAATGTTAAAAGCAGGTGGGGATATAGTTTTGGAGTGGTTGGTGCAATTATTTAATAAATGTATGGAAGAGGGTAAGGTACCTAGGGATTGGCAGAGAGCATGCATAGTTCCTTTGTATAAAGGCAAAGGGGATAAAAGAGAGTGCAAAAATTATAGGGGGATAAGTCTGTTGAGTATACCTGGCAAAGTGTATGGTAGAGTTATTATTGAAAGAATTAAGAGTAAGACGGATAATAGGATAGCAGATGAACAAGGAGGCTTTAGGAAAGGTAGGGGGTGTGTGGACCAGGTGTTTACAGTGAAACATATAAGTGAACAGTATTTAGATAAGGCTAAAGAGGTCTTTGTGGCATTTATGGATTTGGAAAAGGTGTATGACAGGGTGGATAGGGGGGCAATGTGGCAGATGTTGCAGGTGTATGGTGTAGGAGGTAGGTTACTGAAAGCAGTGAAGAGTTTTTACGAGGATAGTGAGGCTCAAGTTAGAGTATGTAGGAAAGAGGGAAATTATTTCCCAGTAAAAGTAGGCCTTAGACAAGGATGTGTGATGTCACCGTGGTTGTTTAATATATTTATAGATGGGGTTGTAAGAGAAGTAAATGCGAGGGTCTTGGCAAGAGGCGTGGAGTTAAAAGATAAAGAATCACACATAAAGTGGGAGTTGTCACAGTTGCTCTTTGCTGATGACACTGTGCTCTTGGGAGATTCTGAAGAGAAGTTGCAGAGATTGGTGGATGAATTTGGTAGGGTGTGCAAAAGAAGAAAATTGAAAGTGAATACAGGAAAGAGTAAGGTTATGAGGATAACAAAAAGATTAGGTGATGAAAGATTGGATATCAGATTGGAGGGAGAGAGTATGGAGGAGGTGAATGTATTCAGATATTTGGGAGTGGACGTGTCAGCGGATGGGTCTATGAAAGATGAGGTGAATCATAGAATTGATGAGGGGAAAAGGGTGAGTGGTGCACTTAGGAGTCTGTGGAGACAAAGAACTTTGTCCTTGGAGGCAAAGAGGGGAATGTATGAGAGTATAGTTTTACCAACGCTCTTATATGGGTGTGAAGCATGGGTGATGAATGTTGCAGCGAGGAGAAGGCTGGAGGCAGTGAAGATGTCATGTTTGAGAGCAATGTGTGTGAATATAATGCAGAGAATTCGTAGTTTGGAAGTTAGGAGGAGGTGCAGGATTACCAAAACTGTTGTCCAGAGGGCTGAGGAAGGGTTGTTGAGGTGGTTCGGACATGTGGAGAGAATAGAGTGAAACAGAATAACTTCAAGAGTGTATCAGTCTGTAGTGGAAGGAAGGCGGGGTAGGGGTCGGCCTAGGAAAGGTTGGAGGGAGGGGGTAAAGGAGGTTTTGTGTGCGAGGGGCTTGGACTTCCAGCAGGCATGCGTGAGCATGTTTGATAGGAGTGAATGGAGACAAATGGTTTTTAATACTTGACGTGCTGTTGGAGTGTGAGCAAAGTAACATTTATGAAGGGGTTCAGGGAAACCGGCAGGCCGGACTTGAGTCCTGGAGATGGGAAGTACAGTGCCTGCACTCTGAAGGAGGGGTGTTAATGTTGCAGTTTAAAAACTGTAGTGTAAAGCACCCTTCTGGCAAGACAGTGATGGAGTGAATGATGGTGAAAGTTTTTCTTTTTCGGGCCACCCTGCCTTGGTGGGAATCGGCCAGTGTGATAATAATAATAATAAAAAAAAAATAAAAACCTAGTTCTATTTTTAATATACTAAAAATGTTATATATGGTGCAAAGGTGACATGAAAACAATATCTAAACATGGTTGACACAAACCCATTGCTAGTGCAGTATGCTTGAAACATTGGTAAGGGGCAGCTCCTTGCTTAATGACTAATTCGCTTACCAACCTACTCTTAGGAGTGGAACTCTGTCATTAAGTAAGGAGTACCTATAGTTCTGGGTTTATGAATCCTTTAAATGAAGGCTAAACCAGCAAGAGAAATTATCCTCAAACATTTTATATATTGGAAATCTCTTTAGGACTGGAATTCTGAGATATATTTAGAATATATTTTTCATGAGCATGTCTTGCCAAAGAAAATGAGTTCTCAGACATAAAAATAATTGAAAGATGTTTAAGACAGTTACGGTTTTTATTAAAATTTTTATTATTAATTCAAGAGAATGTTCATCTATTAAAATTAATTATACAGTATTTGTAGTAATACTTGTATGTTGTAGGTCTGGGAACCCTGCAAATGATACCTGTAATGCCTGTGACCCAGTTAACAATCCAGGTAAGTTTTCGTATTAAGTCTGTTGAGCCTTGGTATTCACGAACATACTGCCATGTTGCTTTATTTCAACTTCTTCTTCTTCTTCTTCTTCTTTTTTTTTTTTTTTTCTTTTTTTTTTAACACGTCAGCCACTTCCCACCAAAAAGGCAGGGTGACCCCAAAAGAAACAAAAACCTCAGAAAAACCCCAAAAGAAAGAAAAAACTTTCATCATCATTCAACACTTTCACCATCATTCATACATAATCACTGTCTTTGCAGAGTCGCTCAGATATAACCGCTTAGACATCCCTCAAAGCAGCCAATATCCCAAACCCTTCCTTTAACCCTTTGACTGTCACAAGCCCCTTTCTGAAACTGTCATTCTATGTCGCAAAATTTTTGGAAAAAAAAAAATTATTTTTTTCTTATGAAATGATAGAGAATCTTTTCCCAGTGGTAATGACACGAAAAGTACGAAATTTGGTTGAAAACTCACGGAATTATGCTACCACGAAGTTACCAGTCTCGGCAATTTTGCCGACTTTGAGCCCTGATTTTGGCCAGTTCTTTTGTTCCAGTTGACCAAACTTGTAGCTATTTCTTTAGAACTCCATTTTTTCTATCAGTTGAGTACAAGAAACCACCCATTTACCAATTTGAACTACCCAATAAAGTGGTCAGAAATTGGCAATTTGGCCAATTTCACGCTAATTAAAAAAGATGCCAATTTCAAAATAAGGTCCAGAATAAACAATGTAGACATTCTGGCACTAAAATAACATATTCTCTGTTTATTAGTCATGTCTCTTGGCCCCTCTTATATTACTATTGCTTTCTATTTTGATTTTTTATTCATACAAAAAATACAAAATTTACTGTTATGCAGACTACTGCATTATTGTAAAAATGGTATAAATAATATCAGTGCACTAGTGAAAGAATATTAGACTCCCCAGTTGATGTGTATTGGATGTGTGGTGTGATTTGCTTACTCCTGAACATTGGTAAAAATTGAATATTTCCGCTATTTTGAGCTGAATTTCAAGGTCATTTTCATCATGAAACTAATCAAATCATCTTTATTTCTGTAATGTGTTTTCCATTTTATCGTGAAAACGAGAATACAACGATAAATACTATACGAAAATACAACTCAAAGTCGGTGTTTTAATCCAAAAAACGGTCAGTTTTTTTTTTCTCATTATGCACTGTGTGCTGCAGGATGTTTTTTATGTGGTGCACACTGACCACACAGACCCATTCTCTCACATGTGAGCCTACCAGCTTTCTCCCGCTTGATTTGAAGCCACTAGAATTTACACGTACGTATATGTCCAAAACAGTGGCGCGCAAGACGTATATATACGACCAAAACAGTCAAAGGGTTGAAGTGCAGGCATTGTACTTCCCATTTCCAGGACTCAAGTCCAGCTGACAGGTTTCCCTGAATCCCTTCACAAAATATTACCCTGCTCACACTCCAACAGCTCATCAGGTCCCAAAAACCATTCATCTCCATTCACTTCTATCTAATATGCTCACACATGCTTGCTGGAAGTCCAAGCCCCTAACACACAAAACCTCCTCTACCCCCTCCCTCCAACCTTTTCGGGGACGACCCCTACCCTGCCTTCCTTCCCCAACAGATTTATACGCTCTCCAAGTCATTCTACTTTGTTCCATTCTCTCTAAATGACCAAACTGCCTCAGCAGCCCCTCTTCAGCCCTCTTACTAATACTTTACTAACTCCACACCTCCTCCTAATTTTTACACTACAAATTCTCTGCATAATATTTACACCACACATTGCCTTTAGATATGACATCTCCACTTCCTCCAGCCTCCTTTCTGCTGTAGAGTTTACAATCCATGCTTCACACCCATATAAGAGTGTTGGTACCACTGTACTCTTGTACATTCCCTTCTTTGCCTCCATGGATAATGTTCTTTGCCTCCACAGATACCTCAATTCTCCATTTACCTTTTTTCCTTCATCAGTTTTATGGTTAACTTCATCCTTCATAAACCCATCAGCTGACAAGTCAATTCCCAAATATCTGAACACATTCACTTCTTCCATACTCCCTCCCTCCAATGTGATATCCAATTTTTCTGTGTCTGAATTGTGTGATACCCTCATCACCTTGCTGTTATCTATGTTCACTTTCAATTTTCTACCTTTACACAGCCTTTGTATTATATGTTTGTGATGAAAATTTTATTGATATTTGTAATCTTTATTGCTTGTCGATTTTATATTCGTTGTGTGTGTTGTATTGATTTTTTCTTCTTAACATTGTTGAGTAGGTACTCCCTAAACTTCCTTCCTCCTCACCCCCTTCACCTGCCATGTACCATGGACAGTGTTAGTCTCTTCATGCCTGTTATACCTGTCCATCTCACAGTTAACACGTATGTAGGATGGCTTCAGGGTTGGTATTTCTGGACTCGGAGATGAGCTGAAGTAGGATAACAGCTCTTAACCTGTGAATTATTCTTGTTAAAAAATTACATTACTGTTTTATCATTTTTTTAACACATCGTCTGTTTCTCACTCTAGCAGGGTGACCCTAAAAAGAAGAAACATCTTAATCACTCACTCCACATTATGTATATAAATATTTCATTGCTTCCCTCCCCCAGTATTCCTGACACCGACAACCACATTCACCATTGCTGCTACTCCACTATTCTTTCAAATCAATCCGAGCATAAATAAGTTCCGATTCCGACTTACGGGAACAACAGAAACTCAGTCAAGTGGGTAAGTAATAATGAACTGTGTTAATTAAGACATCAGTTAAATCATTACTTTAAATCATAAAAACTAATTAAACTGAACTCATTGTAAATACATTGAGGGAGTTGCACCACCTGGTAGACATAAACCAAGAGATATACACCTCTCAATGTACATACCTTGTGGCTGCTAGTTTATTTAATCTTTGTGTCTAAAGTGTTGAATAGTATCTGATTCAGCTAAAATTTTAGGAAATTTTTATATACAGTATATTACAGTTTTAATAATGCATATATTTTTTTAACATGCTGGCCGTCTCCTACCAAGGCAGGGTGACCCCCCCCCCCCAAAAAAAAAAAAAAAAAAAAAAACATTTTCACCATAATTCACACTATCACTGTCTTGCCAGAGGTGCACAGATATGACAGTTCAGATGTCCCTGTAAAGAGCAAATATCCCAAACCCTTCCTTTAAAATGCAGGCAATGTACTTCCCACATCCAGGACTCAAGTCCAGTTAATGATGCATACATTATTTGCAGGTTTGCAGAGATGGTGGTGGTTTTGAACGCTCCTCCAGCAAGTGGGACATGTACACTGAATACCCTTAGTCTGCGAGCACTCATTGATTCTACAATGGCATCTTGTAACAACTGGAAAGACCCAGAAAACCTTGGTATCCAGTCATACACCTTTTATTACCCTTCTGGTAATACCCAAACAACTATGGGATCATCAGGTTTTAGTTCTTTGAATTTGATCTTCCCCGTGGGTATTTTCAATGTCTCGTGCACTATTACTGACAATTTTGGAAGTTTTACAAATGTGTTTCTTGGGACTGTGAATGCCTCAATGATTACAAAGGCTCAGTACGATGCTTATAATCCTTCAGCTGTACTTCAAAACTTGGCATCAATTGGTGATCAGACAACGTTAGCGATGGTTTTAAATTCACTAGCATCCATTAAATTGAATGCTGATTGGCTTTCACTAAATGACAATTCCTTTGGTAACTTAACAAGTGCTCAAGCCAGTAATAGACTTAATGAAATAAGTAACATGAATACACAAGCACTTGATTTTGCTGCTGATACCATGACTTTTTCTTCATTATCTCAACTTAATGTCGGTGTCAGTGTCTTGAAGTCTGCCTCTTGTGGTGTCTTGACTCAAACAAGAGCAGCTTATACAATTGATATGAGTTTTAGGAATAAAAGTCTACAGTTTATGAAGAAAATGGAATTAGCATTGATCAACACTACTATTTATTCTCCATACGACTTACAACCATTTGTGTCCAGCTTCATGGACTCTGCTGTATGTCTTCTTATAAGTATGAATGAAGTTATTGTAAACCCTTCGCTGAGCCCACCTGGAGACTGGGCCAAGGCTCCATCTCTGGATTATGATACTGGCATAAATAAAAAAGATACAAGCTTTGAGGTTCCATTAAATCCAACAGACCAAATGAGACAGAATATATTAGAAATAACAAAACAACAAGCAAAGTCTGTGGTTAAGGATCTGTTTACCTTAGTTGACTCTCTCAGCACATTTATCTTAAATCTCACCGTTGCTGGGGAAACTGTTGATGATGAGTCGGATAGTGGAGCAGGAATGTATGTTACTAAGATCCAAGAACAAAATTTATTGGCTGCTGGAATGGAAATACGGCCTTCAAGTACTTTGAATATTTCGGTGAATTTCCCTTCTAACTTCTGTGCCTCACACTACAGTGATATACTGACAACTTGCACAAACACTGCAGGTTTTACAGCTGTGGTCTGGCCTGTTGTAACTCATGTTTATCCACCAAGTAATGTTTATTTATCAAATCTGACTTCAGTCATTTCTCTTAGTGTATTTGCTGAGAGGGAGAATGTCACTGTTGCAAATCTAACACGGCCAGTAATTCTGACAATTCCTCGAAAATCTCAAACTATACCTATGCCAATTTTTGTGGAGGGGAACGTTGCTGTTAATTCCCATGTACCCTTTGTGTATCACACTTTCAATGTATCCAATGCTGATTCTGCTTTCACAGTGGAGATTAGTCCAAGCGGAGACACGACGCCAGACTTAGTTATACTATTAGACTATGGACGACTGCCAACCCCTGCCAGGTATGACATGATTATCTCTGTCAAAAATCTCACTGTTAACGAAAATGGAACGTATACATGGTTTGTAGATAACATACAAAACAACAACAGAACTGGGAGACTGTTTCTTGCAGTTGCTATGCTGAAGGAGGACTCTGTTATTCCTGAACCTGAAACTAATGATACCTTGCAAAAGGAGGATTTTGAAAACTTTGATATTAATTATGATCTACGTGTGACAACATCAGGCTGTTACTTCTATAATGAAACAAGTGATATGTGGTCAGCCTCTGGTTTGAAATGTTTGTCGGCTAATACTACACATGTAGTTTGTGAAGCATACCATCTTACCCCGTTTGGGTCAGGATACTTACCTACTCCAAACACAATCAACTTTGAGTACATCTTTGCACAAGCAGGCTTTATTAACAATCTAATCATCTATGTAGTAATCATAATTACTTTTGTTTTTTATATAATAATGATGATATGGGCTCGTTTTATGGACAAAAAAGATGTACAATATCGAGGTGTTACTGCCCTGGGTGATAATAGTGTTGAAGATAAATATTTATATGAAATAACTTTCACCACTGGTGCTGACAAAGAAGCAGGAACAGATTCAAATATCCAGTTTATTCTCTCAGGAGAATACAGTGAAACAGATGTGAGACATCTGCCACCATCAGACAACAGACGTTATCGTCGTTACAGCGTCGATGCTTTTGTGATGAGTACACATGGTCCCCTTGGAGATATTTGTTACCTGCGTATTTGGCATGACAACAGTGGCAAATCACCACATGACAGCTGGCAGCTACAAACAGTAGTGATTCGTGATCTTCAGACTCGAGATAAGTTTGTATTTAAAGTGAACTCCTGGCTCAGTCTTGATAGAGGTGAAAACAAGCTTGACATATTACTGAAGCCATCTGACATTGACACTAACGAAGAATTTTCCACAGAGTTTTACAACCGAGGACACAGAACTGCAAATGAAGATCACATGTGGCTGTCAATATTCTTGCGACCAACAGGCTCTCGGTTCAGCAGGAAAGAGCGTGTTTCTGTTGTTATGTTGTATCTCTACCTATCAATGTTGCTCAATGCTTTTTGTTACCAGAGACTTCCTGATTCACCTCGCTCAGGCGTGTTTGAATTTAGTGCCTTGACAATATCTTTACAACAGACTGTTATTGGTATTGTCGCTGGTACTCTAGTTTATCCTGTAACTCTTCTATTAGGATTTATTTTCAAGAGAGCAAGACCTCTAAGGCTAAAGAAGTGCCGGGCTCTAGAAGCTTTAGCCAAGCAACGGAGAGACCAGCAGAATGCCACTGAGACACAAATTGACACAGGTGAGATTCTGAACGAATACGACGTAATGTCCTTGCAGTCATCAAATAACCGCAGCAAAGATGCGAGTCCCGTGACATGCATTCCTTGTTGGCTGCGGTGGTTAGCTTGGCTTCTCATATTAGGTGGCTTAGGCATCTCTGTATTTTTCGTGTGGTCATATGCAATCATGTGGGGAGAAATCAAGACAGTCAAATGGTTCTCCTCATTTATCACCTCTTTCTTCATATCCCTTCTTGTCACTCAGTGGTTAAAAGTAGCTTTTGTGTCAACACTTGGAGCACTTTGCTGCAAGAGTGCAAACACCTTAACCGAGGATATTGACTGTGATGAGGAACTGCCGGAGCTTAACTACGATGAAGAGTGGAAAAATGTTAGTCCCATGGATCCCTCCATCAAACGCAAGGCAAGTAATTTATGTTGTGTCAATTAAAACACAAAACTGTATTTGTCATGCTTTTTAGGCAGATCTTGCAATCTTTGTTTTTAAAGCAGTGATCATTTTGCAAGAAAGGCAGTGTAAACTCATTGTTGCACATACAGTAATACCATGAAAATCAGTCTCAACGTCACACGCAGCTCACGTACTGACTGTTTGTGGTTCAGTTCCTGGTACAGGTGGAAATGATGGGCAAGTTTCCTTACACCTGCTGTCCCTGTTCACCTAACAGCAGTAGGTATCTGGGTGTTAGCCAACTGGTATGGGTGGCATCCTGGGGAAAGTGGTAGTATACGTACCTCAGACAGTGTTGGGTTTTGAAATGAACTAAGGTAGAATTACAGTTCTTAGCCTGTAAAGCTGATTTGTGTAAAAAAAAATTCCATCTTTCCCCAGAATTCAGGTACTTTTTAATCCTTGTGATTTAAATATTAACATTTTTACTGAAGATTGTTTCAGGGAATAGCTTCAGTTATTCTTGATTTTTCTTTTAATAATAATAATCATCTTTATTTCTATAAGTTTTTTTTTTTTTTCAACGTCGGCCCCACTCCACAAAGGGGGCAGTAAAGCAATAGCAAAGAACTACAGACCGATAGCTCTAACATCCCATATCATAAAAATCTTTGAAAGGGTCCTAAGAAGCAAGATCATCACCCATCTAAAAACCCATCAGTTACACAACCCACAACAGGTCGCTCCTGTCTGTCTCAACTATTGGATCACTACGACAAGGTCCTAGATGCACTAGAAGACAAAAAGAATGCAGATGTAATATATACAGACTTTGCAAAACCCTTCGACAAGTGTGACCATGGCGTAATAGCGCACAAAATGCGTGCTAAAGGAATAACAGGAAAAGTCAGTCATTGGATCTATAATTTCCTCACTAACAGAACACAGAGAGTAGTAGTCTACAGAGTAAAGTCCGAGGCAGCTACGGTAAAAAGCTCTGTTCCACAAGGCACAGTACTCGCTCCCATCTTGTTCCTCATCCTCATATCTGACATAGACAAGGATGTCAGCCACAGCACCATGTCTTCCTTTGCAGATGACACCCGAATCTGCATGACAGTGTCTTCCATTGCAGACACTGCAAGGCTCCAGGTGGACATCAACCAAATCTTTCAGTGGGCTGCAGAAAACAATATGAAGTTCAACGATGAGAAATTTCAATTACTCAGATATGGTAAACACGAGGAAATTAAATCTTCATCAGAGTACAAAACAAATTCTGGCCACAAAATAGAGCGAAACACCAACGTCAAAGACCTGGGAGTGATCATGTCGGAGGATCTCACCTTCAAGGATCATAACATTGTATCAATCGCATCTGCTAGAAAAATGACAGGATGGATAATGAGAACCTTCAAAACTAGGGATGCCAAGCCCATAATGACACTCTTGAGGTCACTTGTTCTATCTAGGCTGGAATATTGCTGCACACTAACAGCTCCTTTCAAGGCAGGTGAAATTGCTGACCTAGAAAATGTACAGAGAACCTTCACGGCGCACATAACGGAGATAAAACGCCTAAATTACTGGGAGCGCTTGAGGTTCCTGAACCTGTATTCCCTGGAACGCAGGTGGGAGAGATACATGATTATATACACCTGGAAAATCCTAGAGGGACTAGTACCGAACTTGCACACAAAAATCACTCACTACGAAAGCAAAAGACTTGGCAGACGATGCAACATCCCCCCAATGAAAAGCAGGGGTGTCACTAGCACGTTAGGAGACCATACAATAAGTGTCAGGGGCCCGAGACTGTTCAGCTGCCTCCCAGCATACATAAGGGGGATTACCAACAGACCCCTGGCAGTCTTCAAGCTGCCACTGGACAAGCACCTAAAGTCAGTTCCTTACCAGACGGGCTGTGGCTCGTACGTTGGTTTGCGTGCAGCCAGCAGTAACTGCCTGGTTGATCAGGCTCTGATCCACCAGGAGGCCTGGTCAGAGACCGGGCCGCGGGGGCGTTGACTCCCGAACTCTCTCCAGGTAAACTCCAGGCCGTCTCCCACCGAGGCAGGGTGACCCAAAAAAGAAAGAAAATCCCCAAAAAGAAAATTCTTTCATCATCATTCAACACTTTCACCACACTCACACATTATCACTGTTTTTGCAGAGGTGCTCAGAGTAGTAGGTTGGTAGACAGCAACCACCCAGGGAGGTACTACCGTCCTGCCAAGTGAGTGTAAAACGAAAGCCTGTAATTGTTTTACATGATGGTAGGATTGCTGGTGTCTTTTTTCTGTCTCATAAATATGCAAGATTACAGGTATGTCTTGCTACTTCTACTTACACTTTGGCCACACTACACATACATGTACACGTTTATTTATACACACTCATCTGAGTTTTCTTTGATTTTATCTTAATAGTTCTTGGTCTTATTACTTTTCTTTTTATATCCATGGGGAAGTGGAATAAGAATCTTTCCTCCGTAAACCATGCGTGTTGTAAAAGTCAACTAAAATGCGGGAACAAGGGGCTAGTAACCCCTTTTCCTGTAAAGATTACTAAAAAGAATAAAATTTCTGTAAGTATATGATACAATTTATACAGACCATATCTGACATCAGTGTCATACTGTATAAAAAGCCCCTAGTTATGCAGAATATTTTGGGCAACTTAGGTTAATTTTGTCCTGAAGATGCTACCCACACCTAGCCAGCTAACACCCAGGTACCTACTTACTGTTAGGTGAACAGGCACAACAGGTGTCTTAAGGAAATATGCCCTGTGTTTCCACCTGTACCTGGGATGAACCACGGACACATATTGTGTGAGCGTGATGCTCTACCAAGTGAGCTATGGGACATTCTTTGTCTCCATTGTCCCTGCTAGGCATATGACCAAGCATGAATTGAAAAATAACCAGGGGATTTCATTCAGAATATGCTTGTTTCTTGTCAGTCAGATTAAAGCAACATTTAAAGAGAAAGAGCTAAAAATCTTATAACTCAGACATGCAAAATTTTCTATTATCTGCGACTTGAGGATACAGGCAGACCCTGCTTATACAGCAGGTTAGATTCCGGGATACTGCTGTAAAGCGAAAATCACTGTAAAGTGAAATTGCATTTTTTTTTTTTACTTTCAAATGCATATAAAAGTCTGATAACGTGTTTACACTATCATATACTATTAAGTGAGCAATAGAGCTAAGCTTAAAATGTACATTCTCCATGGGAAATTGGAACAGAATTCTTCCTTCGTAAGCCATGCGTGTTATAAGAGGCGACAAAAATGCTGGGAGCAAGGGGCTTGTAACCCCTTCTCCTGTATATATTAATAAATTTAAAAGAAGAAACTTTCATTTTTCCTTTCTCCCTCGGTGGGGTAAGACCAGTTTATTGAAAGAGAGATGATATACAGTACATACATTACTTACTTTAAAATATTTTCATCCTTAGCTTATAATGAGTGGTGAATATATATTTATTGTAGGAAGTCTGGATATAATTAGTATCATTGAAAACTGCTGCATTAGAAAAATGGCATAAAGTGAAGCACTGTAAAGCGGGGCTAGTCTGCTCATGGCACTTGTTAACCCTTTCAGGGTTTCCAACGTACTAGCATGGCTTACGCACAGGGTTATTGACGTACTAGTACGCCTAAATTCTAGAGCCTTCGAATCTAGTGAGAGAAAGCTGGTAGGCCTACATATGAAAGAATGGGTCTGTGTGGTCCGTGTGCACAGTATAAAAAAAAATCCTGCAGCACGCAGTGCATAATGAGAAAAAAAAAAACGAGTGTTTTTGGTTTAAAACAGCGACTTTGCACTGTATTTTTGTATGGTATTTATGATTGTATTCTAGTTTTCATGGTCTTAATTTATAGAATGGAAGGCATATTACAGAAATTGACATGATTTTGATTGGTTTCACAATGAAAAGTACCTTGAAATTGAGCTCAAAGTAGCAGAAATGTTCGATTTTTGCCAAAGTTCAAAAGTAAACAAATCATGCCACGCTTCCAATACATATCACCTGGTGAGTCTAATATTCTTTCACAAGTGTGCAGATATTATTTATACCATTTCTACACTAATGCAGTAGTCTGTATAACAGTAAATCTATTTTTTGTGAGAATAAAAATTCTAAGTGGAAAGCAAAAGAAATGTAAGAGGGGCCTGGGGATGTGACTAATGAACAGAGGGAATGTTATTTTAGTGCCAGGAATGTCTGTCTTGTTTATTCTGGACCCTATTTGGAAATTGGCATCTTTTGAAATTTGTGTGAAATTGGCAAAATTGCTAATTTCTGACCACTTTATTGGATAGTTGAAATCGATAAATGGGTAGTTTCATGTACTCATTCGATAGAAAAAATGGAGTTCTAGCTAAATAGTTATGATTTTTCTCGACTCATACACTGGAATTGGCCGAAAATAGGGCTCAAAGTTGGCAAAATCGCCGATGTGCAAACATCATCAAGACCACTAACTTCGTGAGAGATAATTCCATAAGTTTTCCATCAAATTTCATAATTTTGGTGTTATTATGATTGGGAAAAGATTCTCTATCATTTCAAGATTTTTTTTTTTTTTTTGACCCTGAGAACAAGTTCAGCAGAGGGCCTCTCGATCCTGAAAGGGTTAAGGACCAAACTCTTGCAAATTACAGCATATAAAAGGATATGCTGTATAAGAACGGTGTTTTTGAAAATTGAAATGATATGTTCTTCTCATGTTTTGGAAATTGATCATTATCATTGCAATATATGCACTTGAATACCTAATCCTTAAACTATATAGTGTCGATCTGTAGTATTGGTGGGAACTGTTGAACTTGTTTAGCTAACAACATGAGTCAGTCCCTGGATTCAGTATATCCCTTCATGTCTTTTGACTACCTGCCACAAAATGATACAAAGATACATCTAAAATTATTTTTTTTACCATTGATGAGGTGGCAAAATACCCACAGGCAACAATTTAAAGATTAAGTTGGTGGTATATTAAATTTACATAGATAAAGATTTTCTATGTAAATTTAGCAGGGGCTCTTTTGCATGGACTGAGGTAGCACATGCATTCAGATGTATAAATATGCATATTTTTATATATACGTATTTTGGGGCCTTGGATTATAAATTGTTATTAACTGTCTGTATCTTTTAGGCACTTAACATCGGAGGAGTGAACTCCAGTGAACCGGAAGTTGTTTCCCTAACCACTCGTCTCACCAAGAAGAGAGAGATGAACGAGGTGGTTCGAGACATTGGCATATATTGTTTGTTCTTAGTGGTGCTCTATGTTCTTGTCAATGGACCTACTGACCGTTATGCTTTCCTCCAGCAAAATTCATTGGTGAAGTCCTTCATCAGAACTGGGAATAAAACGTTTGATTTCAGTAAAAAGGTACAGTATCAGTTTGTAATAATCATTGGGGCACTTTGAAAACTTTTAATTGTAAAATTATTATTTTTGTTAATGGGACATCATTGATCAATTAAAGAAAAACAGTAGATCAAGTGATATGAATTTCATGTTGGTATCTCATACTCATGGGTCGTATTGCATTTGCGATACCGTGAAATTTCAGTTTGATTTTTAATAACACTCTGTAACAAATTATGAAACTGATACTCATCAAGTAGTTGAATGGTGGATGAAACATACAGGATGGCCCCGCATATACATCATTTCTCTTTGTTCCATGTTTTCGTTGAATCTCAATCGAGCCATTTTTCCACCTGCTAGCGATTTTCACCAGCACATGGAACATAATGAACAATGGCTCAATTTGAAGCCAATAAAAATGTGGAACACCAAAAAAGAGGTGCTCTATATGCAGAGCTCTACTTTTTGTTTTCAATGAGAACTCAAAGGAGGCTCACCTAAAATATGTGATAACTTTTTTTGTACTGATGTAAGCCTCTCTGAGCCTCAGTGATTGGTTAACAACTGCTCACTATTTTTTCTGCATAGGACTTCTTGTAGGCCCACCTGGAACTTGTCATGTCTCATTCTTATCATTAATCATCTCTCTAAAGACTAGTAAGATCCATTGCACACTTCATACTCAAGATAAGACCTATGGCTCTGCAACCTTCCCCAGCTCTTGAAACCAACTCAGTTTTGGAGTTTTAATGGAATCCCAGCTAACTTGGGGCACAACTAGTGAATATTGACCTGAGTATGGTGGCAAAGGAACTCTACTGAGCATAAAGTATGTGATGGAGCTTACTAGGGTTCAAAGAGGCGACTATTATTATGAATTATACATTCATGCAATCTTTATTCATGTAGCATTTTTTCTCTTTTTTTTTTTCTTTTTAGATTACAACAACTGACAAATATTGGCACTGGGTACAAAGTGTGTTATTACAGAATCTTCGTGCCCAGCGATGGTATAATGATGATCCTCCATATGGTCTCAGAGGATTTCTAGATGACCGAGTTAATAGGATTATTGGTTATGCAATAATTCGCCAAATAAGAAGTGACCCACGAACATGTCGAGTTGCCTATAGCATGAGAAACGTTGTGAGAAATTGCTCAGGAAGTCGAGCATATGGCACTGAGGACACTAGAAATTTCTGTAATGGGTGGTCAGTAGAGGAAAAGGTTCCAGGTAAATGCAAATATGATCAGTTCCGTTATAAGACAGAAACAGAGCTGCAGACGTATTCCACAAGGGGCTTGCTGGGTACCTATGGTGGTGGTGGCTATGTAATACAGTTGGACAATCTTGAAACAGAAGACGTAGTACAACTGCAGACTATGCAAGGTTTGGGGTGGATTGATAAGTACACTCGTGCAGTGATGCTGGAATTTTCAACCTATAATGTAAATGTAAACCTCTTTACTATATGCAGAATTGTTGCAGAGTTTAATGAAGGTGGAGGTGTATACACTTCATGGAGATTTGACCCTATTCAGCTCCTGTCAACTGGGGGAAGTTTTGAATTTATCTTGTCCGTCTGTCAAATAAATTTTTGTTGTTACTACAGTCATGTCTACTTTATGGGAACTCTGGAAGATAAAAAAAATGAAATGTGAATATTTTGCATCATATTGGCATATTGCTGAGATTTGCATTATTTTAACATCCTATGCTACAATTGCTATTTATATTTACCAATATTTTTTGATCAGAGATGCATTGGCAATATTTAATAGCACATTTGGCAATGGCTATGTCAGGATGGATGCAGCAGCACTCTACAGTCAAGTATATCTCTACTCACTGGCTATCATAGTATTTTTCTCTACTCTGAAACTCATCAAATTGCTGCAGTTCAACAAGAGGATAAACATACTGGCCCTCACCCTTGAGAGTTGTTGGAGTGAGCTTGCCACTTTCTTTGTAGCATTTGGTATTGTTTTCTTTGCTTTCTGCTGCTTGTTCTTCCTCATATTCACGAGAGGTCTAGAAGATTACTCCAGGTTCATTGTTGCGGTTCAATCCACTTTCGGAATGCTGTTAGGCAAGTTAGATCTTTCAGCGATGGTTCAAGTCAGTCCCATTGCCCCTGTATTATACTTTGTTTTTGCTGTTGTAAACACTATAGTGATGATTAACATAATGCTTACCATCATTTTGGTGACTTTCACTCTAACTAAATGGGATTTGGAATCACAAGAAAATAAGTACGACATTATTAACTTTGTATGGTCAAGAGTACGTCAGAATCTGAGGCTAGAAAGAGAACCAGATGCCAGTGTAGTCCCTGATGTACAAGATGAGTTGCAGAACAGTGCCACCTCAGATGATTCTAGTACAGAAGAACTTCCAGATAAGGTATGTATTGTTATCTCAGTTACATTATTGTTATAATTATTATTATTGTATTGTTGTTTTTATTATTGTTATTATTATTCAAAGTCATTAAAAAAGTAGGGGGTGCCTGGAGAGTGGGGAGGGGTAATATATATTTCTTTCTTTCTTTCAACGTACCGGCCGTATCCTACTGAGGTGGGGCGGCCCAAAAGGAAAAACAAAAGTTTCTCCTTTCAAATTTAGTAATATATACAGGAGAAGGGGTTACTAGCCCCTTGCTCCTGGCATTTTAGTCACCTCTTACAACACACATGGCTTATGGAGGAAGAATTCTGTTCCACTTCCCCATGGAGATAAGAGGAAATAAACAAGAACAAGAACTAGAAAGAAAATAGAAGAAAACCCAGAGGGGTGTGTATATATATGCTTGTACATGTATGTGTAGTGTGACCTAAGTGTAAGTAGAAGTAGCAAGACGTACCTGAAATCTTGCATGTTTAAGAGACAGAAAAAAGACACCAGCAATCCTACCATCGTGTAAAATAATTACAGGATTCCGTTTTACACTCGCTTGGCAGGACGGTAGTACCTCCCTGGGCAGTTGCTGTCTGCCAACCTACTACCTACATCGAGTATAGATATGTGTATAATTTTTTTTTTTATTATAAACACATCAGCCATTTCCCACCAAGGCAGGGTGGCCTGAAATAGAAAAACTCATCATTCACTCCATCACTGTCTTGCCAGAGGCATGCCTACACTATAGTTATAAAACTGCAACATTAACACCCCTCCTTCATAGTGCAGACAATGTACTTCCCTTCTCCAGGACTCGCGTCCAGCCTGCTGGTTTCCCTGAATCCCTTCATAAATGTTACCTCGCTCACACTCGAAATCCTTCTATTTCGTTCCATCCTCTCTACATGTCCAAACCATCTCAATAACCCCTCCTCAGCCCTCTGGATAATAGTTTTGGTAATCTCACACCTCCTCCTAATCTCCAAACTACAGATTCTCTGCATTATATTCACACCACACATTGCCCTCAGACATGACATCTCCACTGCCTCCAGCCTTCTCCTTGTTGCAGCATTCACAGCCCATGCCTCACACCCATACAAGAACATTGGTATACCTATACTCTCATACATTCCCCTCTTTGCTTTTATGAATAAAATTCTTTGTCTTCACAGACTCCTCAGTGCACCACTCACCTTTTTCCCCTTGTCAATTCTATAATTCACCTCATCCTTCATAGACCCATCTGCTGACACATCCACTTCCAAATATCTGAACACATTCACCTCCTCCATACTCTCTCCTTCTAGTCTGATATCCAGTCTTCCGTTACCTATTTTTTTCATTATCCTCATCACCTTACTCTTTCCTATATTCACTTTTAACTTCCTTCTTTTACATAGCCTATCAAACTCATCCACCAACCTCTGCAACTTCTCTTCAGAATCTCCCAAAAGCACAGTGTCATCAGCAAAGAGCAACTGTGACAACTCCCACTTTGTGTTAGATTCTTTATCTTTCAACCCCCACACCTCTTGCCAACACCTGAGCATTCACTTCTCTTACAACTCCATCTATAAATATATTGAACAACCATAGTGGTATCACACATCCCTGTATAAGGCCTACTTTTACTGGGAAATAATCCCCCCCTTGCCTACATACTCTAACCTGAGCCTCACTATCCTCACCAAAGCTTTTCACAGCCTTCAATAACCTACCTATGTGTATGAATTATTATTATTATAATCAAAACTAAGTGCTAAACCACCAGGGCCCATATATGTATGAAAAGGTATACTCTGTATGACATGAAGCTTGTCTTCCTGAGTGAAATGTTGTCCTATCAAAGCTTTTCCTGTCAGCATCATGAATGTACACCTCTCATGGCAGCCTAACCCCTATGTAAGAGTTCTCTTGCAATTTTTTGAGTGCTCCTTCGTAAATGTTATTATGCATCAAAGATTCAGTATTTTCATTGAAATAAAAGTATGAACATATTCTTGATAAACTATTATATTTGATAGATCTATTGATTTTTTTCAGGTGAGTCAGTTGATGAAATACATCAGTGATGTATATTTTGATGGGCAACTTAACCTCAATGACCCAGAAGCTGTGAAGCAGATTGTTCAAGGCAGATTACCTTCAGACTCCTTGCAGTCATACACAAGGAAGTTCCAAAATGCAGGACAAAAATCTGTTCCCTCTAGTGACTAATGGTTATATTTTACAAAAGGTTGTGACATGAACTATATTTTCAGTTGACTGACATTAATATATCACAATACTACAGCTGGAACCAATTAGAAATTAAAATTGGACATTTTGGTATATCTGAACCATAATGAAATTACTTAGAGATATGAATAATTAGTATACATATGTTCATGAGTCATATAATGCTAAGGGAATGAATAGCTTTGATCTGAAGGGGACGGTAGCTCTAATTCTTTGGATCAAGATTATTATTATTATTATTATAATAAAAAAGAAGTGCTAAGCCACAAGGGCTATACAGCTTTGGATCAAGAGCCTTTCATACATTTCAAAGCACTCTCCTCATTGTTGTTATTTTTTTTTTTTTTTTTTTTTTTTTTTTATCACACTGGCCGATTCCCACCAAGGCAGGGTGGCCCGAAAAAGAAAAACTTTCACCATCATTCACTCCATCACTGTCTTGCCAGAAGGGTGCTTTACACTACAGTTTTTAAACTGCAACATTAACACCCCTCCTTCAGAGTGCAGGCACTGTACTTCCCATCTCCAGGACTCAAGTCCGGCCTGCCGGTTTCCCTGAATCCCTTCATAAATGTTACTTTGCTCACACTCCAACAGCACGTCAAGTATTAAAAACCATTTGTCTCCATTCACTCCTATCAAACACGCTCACGCATGCCTGCTGGAAGTCCAAGCCCCTCGCACACAAAACCTCCTTTACCCCCTCCCTCCAACCCTTCCTAGGCCGACCCCTACCCCGCCTTCCTTCCACTACAGACTGATACACTCTTGAAGTTATTCTGTTTCGCTCCATTCTCTCTACATGTCCGAACCACCTCAACAACCCTTCCTCAGCCCTCTGGACAACAGTTTTGGTAATCCCGCACCTCCTCCTAACTTCCAAACTACGAATTCTCTGCATTATATTCACACCACACATTGCTCTCAGACATGACATCTCCACTGCCTCCAGCCTTCTCCTCGCTGCAACATTCATCACCCATGCTTCACACCCATATAAGAGCGTTGGTAAAACTATACTCTCATACATTCCCCTCTTTGCCTCCAAGGACAAAGTTCTCTGTCTCTGTATTATTATTATTATTATTATTATTATTGAACTAACTTCACAAAAAAACACTAAATTCTTGTGTACTGAAGGTTAGAGCCTTTAACGATGCTTGTTTGTGTGTTTATCATAATACATCGGCAAAATGCCTTAATCTTCAGAATACAAAACTTGACAAGAATATATACATCAAGAAATGTATTTCTCTTAGCCTATATATGCAGAGATTACTTGATTCTTATTTTAGGGATTAAAATATTCTTGCCTAGTAGTGAAACAGTTGTGTGTGCAGTAGCTGATAGTCTTTAAACCCCCATTAACCAACCTAACTTAACTTGACCATGACCTTTACAGTCTTAATGTCAAGGTCCCCTGACCTTTCTTTTAAGTTCCTTCTCAGTTATTTAATATTATTACTATGAAAACTAAGCTGTGAACTGACAAGGATCATACAAATCCTCGCAATTATTATAATCATGACAAAGTGCTAAACCCTTAAGGGTCATACAGCTTTGCTACAGCTGCTCAATTGTGGCTTGATAAGTCCATATTGATACAAAACTAGTTGAGTTTCACTTTAAATTTAAGTTCTTGTTTTTGCTTAACATGTTTGAAGAGTATCAGAATATAGCGTTATAATTATGGGGAAGCACTAAACCCATAAGGGTCATGTAGTGACTAGGGAACAAGAGGTAATCAGGATTTATCTTCAAGGTTATCTCTGTCACCATTAAAGTATGTATTTCTAATGTACCTCATTGGTGTGGCTTCTAATTATCATCCCTTCATTAGAGGTACAGTACCTTGATACAAGCAGAAGGTTCTTGAACCAAGGGATATCAATTATCTTCATCCCTGAATTGACCCTTAGGTGCTCTATGACCCATACAGTTTTATTGCTTCCTCATGAATTAATAGTAATTCTTAAGATACTGTGGAACCCGGATTTCGTCCGGTGTGGATATTGTACAATTCGGATTTCGACCAATTTTTGGGGTGAAATTTTACCCTTGGTTTCATACCTCTGCTCAGAAATTGTCTGTATCAGACGCGTCTGCCTGCCTGGGACACAGCCGCTCACACGTATGTGACTCAGTCTACCTCTGTCACTTGTTCAGTGAGCAATACTCTGTGCATTCATTGGAAACATTGGTGGTAGAGGGTGGTAGTGGTTGTGATGGTGGTAGAGTGTGGTTGTGATGGTGGTATTGAAGGCAAACAATCGAAGATGTTGAGAAGTTGTTGTTGGTGTGGATCAACGAAAAACAGTTAGCGGGAGATAGTGTTGTGGAGGCAATAATTTGCGAAAAGTTATGGCAGTTGCATGTACATCTCTTAAAGAATATGCCAACAAGAGTCTTCAATAAAGGTAAAAGTGATTTAAATGTTTATTTATCCATTAAAATTAGTGCTTTATATTTATTTCTCATTATTTTCTGTATGTAAAACTATAGTTATTGTCTATAAAATGTACTTTTTGTTAATATTTTTGGGTGTCTGGAATGGATTAATTGGATTTACATTATTTCTCATGGGAAATATGCCTTCGGTTTTCGTCCATTTTGGATTTCGACCAACCTTCTGGAACGGATTAACCCTTTGACTGTTGAGACCCCAAATCCTGAAATGTGTCTGTCACAAAATATTAAAAAAAAAAAATTCTTATGAAATAATACAGAATCTTTTCCCGGTGGTAATGACACCAAAAGTACAAAATTTGACGGAAAACTTATGGAATTACACTCTCGCGAAGTTAGCAATCTCAGGGATATGTTTGCATCAGCAATTTTGCCAACTTTGTGCCCCATTTTTGGCCAGTTCCATTGTTCCAGTTGACCAAACTCATAGCTATTTCTTTAGAACTCCAGTTGTTCTATCAATTTAGTACAAGAAACTGCCCATTTACTGATTTCAACTACCCAATAAAGTAGTCAGAATTTGGCAATTTGGCCAATTTCACACAAATTAAAAAAAAAGCCAATTTCAAAATAGGGTCCAGAATAAACAATGCAGACATTTCTGGCACTAAAATAACATTTTCTCTGTTCATTAGTCACATCTCCAGGCCCCTCTTATATTACTCTTGCTTTCTATTTTGAATTTTTAGTCACACAAAAATAGAAGCTTTACTGTTATGCAGACCACTGCATTATTGTAATAATTGTATAAATAATGTCAACCCATTCGTGACTGCATATTAGACCAGCCAGTTGGACACGTATTGGACAGTGACATCATTTGTTTACTCTTGAACATCAGCAAAGATCGAACATTTCCGCTGCTTTGAACTCAATTTCACGGCCCTTTTCATCTTGAAACCAATCAAAATCATCTCTGTTTCTGTAATATATCTTCAATTCTTTCAAATGAGACCACCCGGCAGGGTGGAAACATATCAACATGTTTCCTTACACCTGTTGTTATGTTCACCTAGCAGCAAATAGGTACCTGGGTGTTAGGCAACTGGTGTGGGTCGCATCCTGGGGGACAAGATTGAGGACCCCAATGGAAATAAGTTAGTCCTCGATGATGCACTGACTGACTTGGGTTATCCTGGGTGGCTAACCCTCCTGGGTTAAAAATCCGAAGAAAATCTTGTCTATCTTAAGAAAACAAAAATACAACCATAAATACTATCCGAAAATACACCTCAAAGTCGGCGTTTTAATCCAAAAACACGGTCGGAGTTTTTTTCCTCATTGTGCACTGCAGGGGGGGGGGGGAGGATTTTTTTTTATACTGCACACACTGACCACAAAGACCTATTCTCTCACATGTGGGCCTACCGGCTTTCTCCCGCTTGATTTGAAACCACTAGAATTTTGGCGTGTTAATACATCAAAAACACTGGCCCGTAAGACGTATATGTATGTATACAACACCGACAGTCAAAGGCTTAAGGACGAAAACCAGGGTTCCACTGTATGTACATGTATTTACTTGTACACACTCAAACTCACGACACACAAGTATGCATGCGTACATACAGTGGACCCTTGGTTGTCAGACAGAATAGTTGTCAAGCAAAGCAGTTCGATTTGGTTTTCGTACATGGTCTTGGTTGTCGACCAACAATGCTTGGATCACATAATCGGAGTCCACAGTATGGGGTCTCAGCCAGTATAGCGACTAATGCGCTTGCTGTAAACATCTCGTGAGCTCTTGGTGTTCATCTTGTGAAGGTAATGAAACCAAAAGTACTAAATTTGAGGGATAACTTACAGGATTACGCTATCACGAGATTAGCGGTATCGGCAATATTTACACATTGGCACTTTCACCCCACTTTGAGTATTATTTTGGGCCAGTTTCATTGTTCCAGTCAATCAAACTCATAGCTATTTTGCTAGAACTCTTATTTATTCTGTCGACTGAGTACAAGAAACTGCCCATTTACCTATTTCAACTACCCAATAAAGTGATATGAAATTACTAATTTGGCCAATTTCACATACAATTCAAGAAAGGCTTAATTTCAGAATAGGGTCCAGCATAAATAGTGCAGACATTCCTGGCACTAAAATAACGTATTATCTGTTTATTAATCACGTCTTCAGGCCCCTCTTGTATTCTGCTTGCTTTTCATTTTAAATTTTTATTCACAAAAAAAGATTTACTGTTATTCAGACTATTGCATAACCGTAATAATCATATAAACAATCAGTGCACTTGCGAATGCATAATAGACCCACCAGTTGACGTATATTGAACACGTGACGTGATTTGTTTACTCTTGAACATTGGCAAAAATCAAACATTTCCACTAATTTGAGCTCAATTTCAAGCTATTTTTGGTCTTTAAACCATTGAAAATCATCCCTATTTCTGTAATACATCTTCCATTCTGTCAAATGAGACCAAGAAATCGAGAATACGTACAACCATAAATACCATACAAAAATACACTGCAAAGTTCCCATTTTAAACCAGTTTTTTCTCATGCACTGCAGGCTGCATTTTTTTTTTTTATACTGCACACACTGACCATGCAGACCCATTCTCTCGCATGTAGGCATACCAGCTCTGATATTTCTCCTGTTTTGAACTGGGCTATCAGCACTGAGCAATATTCTAAATGAGGCAGCACTAGCAATTTGAAGTGTCACCATTGGCATTATTTCCCTTGTTTTGAAAGTTCTCAATACCCACCCTGTCATCTTCCTGACTGTCATGATCTTTGTCTTGTTATGGTCTTTAAAAGAAAGGTCAACTGACATAATTATTCCTAGGTCTTTTATGTGTTCCTTACATTCTATTTGGTGACCTTCTTGTTCTGTATATAGTGTCCCTTTTGAGTTTCTTCATTCTTTCCATACCTAAGCAGCTGAAGCTTATTGAATGTCATGTTGTTCTCCACTGCCCACTGGAAAACCCTTCTTATGTCTTGCATACATATATGCAAATATTCATACATAAATGCACATATGCACACACACATTTAAATTTCTTAGCTAGCAGCAGTGCAATTGATTGTTATTTAGAGGATGGGCTTAAGAGTGAAGGACCAATATCATTATTATAACCAGGTTGTTAAGTACCAACAATTTTAGTCATTAGAAGCCCTCACATATTGTGCCTTATTACATATGTGCAACATTGTTATTGTAACAGAAGTACATTATAATCAAGACTAAGCACTAAACCCACCAGGGTCATACAGTGCTGAATAGAAGTATGGTTTTTATTCTGTTCCTTGTTTATAGTTCTGTCAAAATATTATGATTTTGATGATAATTGTCATATTTGGAATCGTACATTATTAGTATTATATTTTAGGAATGCACTAAACCCATGGGTGTTATATGGCAGGGTAATCAGGTTGAATCCAAGGAAAGAGAGTATCTCCAGTTCTTTAGATAAAGGCACCTCCCATGGAGTATTTTTCATTATTCACATTGATGTGTGGTGTTTGCAGAATGAATTAAATGACCCTCTATATTTTATTAAGTAGAAGTTTTCAGTTAATTTTTTTATAAATATCTTAAGCATAAATAACTAACTGACAGCTCAGAAAATCTGTGCAGAATGCAGGAAATCCAATAAATTGTAACACTGGTAAAAATCATGTACACTAAATAAAAAAAATGCCTCTGCATAATTTTTTTTTTTTCTGGATCAGGCATGCCAAATTGTAGCTCCAAATTCTGTTGTTATATTCATAGAAAGTGCTAAATCCATATGGGTCAAAGAGTGGAGGAAGTCATACCTGATACAGTCAGTCCATTCCTGTTAAGAAGTTGGTGAACGTGTATTAAAAGTGAAATTTTGAGATGAGGATTGTGTATTAAAAATCAATCTCTAAACCCATATGGGTTATATAAGGTTTTCAGAGAAGTGGGTATCTATGTATTCACATTGGGAAGCGGAAAGATAAGCCTGTCATCACAGAATTTGGGGGAATGGGAGCCAGTCAGGTTCAATTGATGAAAGAGGCAAAGTCTAAATCCCTGGATCAAGAGCCCCTCACTAGCTCAAGAAACCTCTCGCAAGGGGCCCTGAAACCAGCACAAGATCATTTTATCTGAAGATACAGCACAGCCAGCACTGAATTCAAAAGCAAAATGGATATACAGAATCAAAGGTGTGTATCACTGTTAACTCACTTTGGGAATCAGAAGCTACACCAGAGGCAGACATATTAGTCATGATGATAGTGAGAAGTGAATAATTTCTGTGAATGTACTAGTGGCCTATAGGAGGCATTCTAGGATTACTTGGGAAAAGCAGCCAAATATCCCATCCCATCCCATTAGAGGAGTTATTGATGTATACAAGAGTAGTAGTAACATATTCAAAGTGGGGAGTGCCAAGGAGTCAGCATTCAGGGGAAAATAGGCAACTAGATGTGACCCAGCAAAAGGAAGGTTAAGTTTAATTTTTTGGATTAAGGGCCCATCTAAGGAAATGAAGGTTAGGATCAGTTCCTTGGACTAAGGGCCACACCATTATAACATTGACAGTATTAGTTACCAGCAATATGGTGGTATTAGAGAACAGGTGGTGGTTAAATGTTAGGGCAGATGGTCAAGTCTGTGTGGTGGCAGCAGTAAATTAATGCGAGATTTGTGTAACGGTAGAAGTAAAAGGCAGGATGTATATTTGTAGGGAGTTGTGAAGCATCTGAAGGTAGTATAGTCAAGAGGTAGCATCTTGTGGTATGTATATTTATACATTTAGATTTTGGAAATACATAATTCTGTTGATATTCCTTGATTATGTGGAATATGTCAGTGTACATTTGGAACCGTCTCTCTAACAAATGCCAATACAGTTTCGTTTCTGCATTAAGGGTAGTGGCAGGTAGTGTGATGCAAAAGGTGCCAGAGGAAAACGAGCAGAGGAGGAGAGTGGCAGCTGCCAATTTAAGAAGAGGTTGAAGATTAGTTGTCTCCTGAGATGGAGAGGTTAGTGTAGGTACAATGTAGTAGTGCAAGTATTTCTGTAACTGTCACAAAATGTAGGAGTCGATAGTTGAGGTAGACTGGTAGAAAAAGAAACACATTATACAGTAAAAGATTGATAGATTTTTTTGAGGTGGTGGAAGTGTAGGTGGAGAGGTAGTATGAGTAGTAGAGGGTGAAGAGGTAGGAACATTAGAGATAGGGGCTTAGAGCAGAACACTGGGCTGACTGTTAGAAGTTAGCACTAGGCACTGATGGTGTAAAGTAACAGTGGAGCAGGATATCCATGGTATATAACCTTGGAGATGGAACTAGATTACTGCCATAATATATGATACACCCACTTTTTCTCTTGTATTTTACTTTCTTTAAGGAAAACAGGCCAATGACAGGAACACACGGGGTTCTTTGCCACTGTTAAGGCAAGTAGGTGGTTTTGTCGCAGGATGAATTGTCATCGTATACTTCTCCACAGACTGGACATTGTCCATGATCTACAATATCATGCCAGGTGGCCAAAAATCCAGCATCATCATCAATACTATGGTGCTGATGGAATTCCCTTTGAAGCACTGTTGTGCAAGGTAGACTGAGCATGGGAGGTCCCAGCAATTAAAGTTAGTTTGGCTGTATTATAAATAAGAGGAAAAAACTCCTGGAAAGATAATATAGCAATAAGTTTTTATCTCTGAGTCATCTGAGAGTTGATTTGTCAGTCAGTGGATGGTTCTATGAAAGATGAGGTGAACCATAGAATTGAAGAAGGTAAAAAGCTGAGTGGTGCACTGAGGCCTCTGTAGACTTTATCCATTTAGGCAAAATAGGAAATGTACCAAATAGTAGTAGTACAAATAATGTTGCATGGGTGTGAAGTCTCCAGCCTCCTCCAGCAAGGAGGAGACTGGAGGAAAAGGCTCAAGGCAGTGGAGATATGTTCGGGGACTGTGTGGTGTGATTATACAATAGTATAGAGAATTCAAGATTAGGTGTAGAGTCACCAAGAGAATTAATCGGAGGGCTGAGGAGGAATGTTGAGGTGGTTTGGACATTCAGAGGATGGAGAAAAACAGGATAAATAGGAGGGCATATAAATCTGTAGTAGAGGGAAGGAGGGGTAGGGGTCATCTTAGGAAAGGTTGAAAGGTGGGGGTAAAGGTTTTCAGTGCTAGGGGCCTGGACATGCAACAAGCTTGTATGAGCATATTAGACAGGAGTGTAGGCAAGAGGCTTTTCTTATAATTTAACATGCTGTTGAAGTGTGAGCAAAGCAACATTAATGAAGGGATTCAGAGAAACCAGTCAGCCAGACTTGAGTCCTGGAAGTGAGAAGTACAGTGCCTGCACTCTGAAGATTATTATTATTATAATCAAAAAGAAGCGCTAAGCCACAAGGACTATACAGCTGCACTCTGAAGAAGGGGTGGGGATTTTGAGGTTTGGAGGGCCATCTGAACTTATGTTGACTCCCTTCTGGCAAGAAAGCGATTGACTATCAATTGAAAGTGCTTTCTTTGTCAGATCACCCTACTGCCATTAGCTTAAGAGTTAATTACAATAATGTCTTTCAGATATACTTTAAGTAAAGCACTGATTTAATAAACTTTGGAAATGCAAAACAAAATCCTCTGGGTTGATTTGGAAACAACAAAGTGAGTTGTTTACAGAATTATCAGTTATTGATATGATAGCATAACAACTGCATCTCTTCACCACAGTTAATCACCACTGTCAGCCACATGTTCTCCCCTATTAGTCTGTTAACTCTATAGTTTACTGTATTAAACCTTGATCTTACTAATACCTTAAATGTTTTTCTGCCCTTAACAGGAATTAGCATTTTATTAAGAAAGCCTCAGTTGGGAGTGTTGTATGCTGTGGAGAGGCTGAGTTTATCACTAATAACTAAGCATGATTATGCTGTATATTCAAAAACAGATTATTTCTGTACCACAAAATCCAAACCAGGATATCGTGTATTTTTTTAATCACAGTTAGTTTGTCTTGTTGAAAATAAAAAAAAAATGTTATTTAACTTTCATTTAATTAGCAAAGAAAATGCAAGCTTAGTGACTCTCAGCAGAAAATTATAGACATAAATGAGGTATTTCCAAGTCAGCTACAACCAAGTTGTTAGGTTGCATATTTTTTACTTTGATAAATACAGTACATTTATACTTATGTACAAGCATAAAAGTTGCATTATCATAGTATGTTATACTATGACCCACTAATATTACCTTCTATCATAAGAAAATAAGTTTTGTTTCTTCAGTAATGTAGAAATGCATACATTGCTCCCTTCAGCAACACATTCATGTAAAGAAAAAACTCCAACACATCAATATACAAGCTACCTCAAAAGTCAAATTAAAATCATACAGCAGTATGCAATTTCATCTTAATTTACAAAACGTCCTCTTCAATAATCGTACTGGTTACAGTGAAACAACCTGGCAACTCTAAGACACAGCAACAAAAAATCTGATATTTTTGTATTTACAACAGCAAAGAGAATGCCAGGATTTTGATTACACAGCATTATTTCTTTTCTATATCACAAAATATTAATGTCCCATTCAATATATCTATCATTATAATTTCAACCTGGTAGAAGTTATATAGTGTATACCCTGAATATCTGTTTCTCTCAAAATACTGTACATTACATTAAAATCCCCCACTTGACTTATCGTAACTGAAGCACAGGTACAGTACTCCTTGGCTCTGGACAAGGGATAGCATATCCCAGAGAAGCTCATTTTGAGTGGAATTCATTAAGAGTGAACCAAGTTTTCCATAATATAGTAAAGAGTTAGGTTTCAGAATCCACGTATAAATCCAGAATCCACGTATAAATCCACATATAAATGTCATTTTAATGAGTTGTTCTGAGTCAAAACTGACTTGCTTTAAACCCTTCATGAACACCATCCAGTAGTAACACTGGTATAATTTTAAACTATAAAATTATTTAATTACATATTAACTTGTGCTATTATATTTAGTAGTACAGTACTGCATTTTGAAAACTAAAACAGACAGCAAGTTGAAAAGCAAAATGCTATTAATTTGATGCAACACAGCTTAGAACATTCTGGGTTTGGACTCTGGTACTGATCAATATGATCTTTTTTTTTTTTTTTAATCCAATACAAGACAATTCTCACTGACATTGCATACTAATTTCAGCCCGAAAGTAACTAATTTATCATTATAATTATACAACAGAAGTACAGTGGACCCTCGACCAGCGATGGCATCGATTAACGATAAATCTGACTAGCGATACATTTTATCGCAAAAATTTTGCCTCGATTAGCGCTAAAAAACTCGACCAACACTATTCGTTCCGTCTGAGACGCGTCCACTTCTGGCCAGTGTTTACAAGCCAGCCAGCCACCGTGGTCGCTTCCAAGCATACAATCGGAACATTTCATATTATCACAGCCTTTTTAGTGATTGCACCTGTAGAATAAGTCACCATGGGCCCCAAGAAAGCTTCTAGTGCCAACCCTACAGCAAAAAGGTGAGGGAATTACTATGGATATGAAGAAAGAGATCATTGCTAAGTATGAAAGTGGAGTGGGAAAGTCTCCGAGCTGGCCAGGGTGTACACAAAACCCCAAACAAACCACGCTACTATTGTGGCCAAGAAAACGGCAATCAAGGAAGCTGTTCTTGCCAAAGGTGCAACTATGTTTTCGAAACTGAGATCGCAAGTGATAGAAGATGTTGAGGACTGTTATTGGGATGGATAAACGAAAAAAAGATAGCAGGGGATAGCATCTCTCAAGCGATCAAAATATGAAAAGGCTAGGAAGTTGCATGACGATTTTAATTAGAAAAATGCCAGCAACTAGTGGGGATGTGAGTGAATTTAAGGCCAGCAAAGGTTGGGTTTGAGAGATTTAAGAATCGGAGTGGCATACATATGTGATAAGGGATGGTGAGGCTGCCAGTTTGGACCCCAAAAAACAGCTGAAAAATATGTGCAGGAATTCAAGGAGTACATGACAGTGAAGGACTGAAACCTGAACAAGTGTTTTAAAAGGGGACACTGACAATGTTGTGAAACACTTTAGGAATGTCATAAAGGAACGGGAGGTACAGCCTCTAAAGGGCAGATAGGTTGTGCGACAGAGGTCCAGTGACTCTCAAGCTGGTCCTAGCGGCATTAAAAGAAGAAGGGAAGTAACCCCGAAAAAGGACTTGCCACCTCAAGTCCTAATGGAAGGGGATTCCCCTTCTAAACACTAAGACCATCAACACACTCCCCTCTTCCCATCCCATCAATCATCACCAGATCTTCAATAAAGGTAAGTGTCATGTAACTGTGCATGTCTTCTTCAGTTTGTGTGTATTAAAATTAATATTTCATGTTAAAAAAAAAAATTTCAATACTTTTGGGTGTTTTGCACGGATTAATTTGATTTCCATTATTTCTTATGGGGAAAATTAACTTGACTAACGATGAGCTCTCAGGAACGGATTAATAGCGTTAGTCGAGGGTCCACTGTATGGAAGTGCTCACTAATATAGGCTGATAGCTATTGCACACTGCAACATGAGGGTGTGGGCAGGGTGTGAAGCAACATGAGGGTGTGGGCAGGGTGTGAAGCAACATGAGGGTGTGGGCAGGGTGTGAAGCAACATGAGGGTGTGGGCAGGGTGTGACAACATGAGGGCATGGGCAGGGTGACACAACATGAGGGCATAGGCAGGGTGACACAACATGAGGGTGTGGGCAGGGTGACACAACATGAGGGCATGGGCAGGGTGACAACATGAGGGCATGGGCAGGGTGACACAACATGAGGGTGTGGGCAGGGTGACACAACATGAGGGCATAGGCAGGGTGACACCTGAGGGTGTGGGCAGGGTGTGACACAACATGAGGGCATGGGCAGGGTGACACAACATGAGGGCATGGGCAGGGTGACACAACATGAGGGCATAGGCAGGGTGACACAACATGAGGGTGTGGGCAGGGTGACACAACATGAGGGTGTGGGCAGGGTGACACAACATGAGGGTGTGGGCAGGGTGACACAACATGAGGGTGTGGGCAGGGTGACACAACATGATGGTGTGGGCAGGGTGACACAACATGAGGGTGTGGGCAGGGTGACACAACATGAGGTGTGGGCAGGGTGACACAACATGAGGGTGTGGGCAGGGGACACAACATGAGGGTGTGGGCAGGGGGGACACAACATGAGGGTGTGGGCAGGGTGACACAACATTAGGTGTAGGCAGGGTGACACAACATGAGGGTGTGGGCAGGGTGACACCAACATGAGGGTTTTGGGCAGGGTGACACAACATGAGGGTGTGGGCAGGGTGACACAACATGAGGGTGTGGGCAGGGGACACAACATGAGGGTGTGGGCAGGGTGACACAACATGAGGGTGTGGGCAGGGTGACACAACATGAGGGTGTGGGCAGGGTGACACAACATGAGGGCGTGGGCAGGGTGACACAACATGAGGGCGTGGGCAGGGTGACACAACATGAGGGCGTGGGCAGGGTGACACAACATGAGGGCATGGGCAGGGTGACACAACATGAGGGCGTGGGCAGGGTGACACAACATGAGGGTGTGGGCAGGGTGACACAACATGAGGGTGTGGGCAGGGTGACACAACATGAGGTGTGGGCAGGGTGACACAACATGAGGTGTGGGCAGGGTGACACAACATGAGGGCATGGGCAGGGTGACACAACATGAGGGCATGGGCAGGGTGACAACATGAGGGCATGGGCAGGGTGACACAACATGAGGGCATGGGCAGGGTGACACATGAGGGCATGGGCAGGGTGACACAACATGAGGGCATGGGCAGGGTGACACAACATGAGGGCATGGGCAGGGTGACAACCCTGAGGGCATGGGCAGGGTGACACAACGTGAGGGCATGGACAGGGTGACACAACATGAGGGCATGGACAGGGTGACACAACATGAGGGTGTGGACAGGGTGACACAATATGAGGGCATGGGCAGGGTGACACAACATGAGGGTGTGGGAAGGGGGACACAACATGAGGGCATGGGCAGGGTGTGAGACAACATGAGGGCATGGGCAGGGTGTGACACAATATGAGGGTGTGACAGAACATGAGGGTGCAGGCAGGGTGTGACACACGAGATTGTGGACAGGGTGACACATGAGGGGTGTGGACAGGGTGACACATGAGGGGTGTGGACAGGGTGACACATGAGGGGTGTGGACATTGTGACACATGAGGGGTGGGGGGACAGGGTGACCATGAGGGGTGGGGACAGGTGACACATGAGGGTGTGGGACAGGGTGACACATGAGGGGTGTGGACAGGGTGACACATGAGGGGTGTGGACAGGGTGACACATGAGGGGTGTGGACAGGGTGACACATGAGGGGTGTGGACAGGGTAAACACGGGGGTGTGGACGGTGACACATAGGGGTGTGGACAGGGTGACACATGAGGGGTGTGGACAGGGTGACACATGAGGGGTGTGGACAGGGTGACACATGAGGGGTGTGGACAGGGTGACACATGAGGGGTGTGGACAGGGTGACACATGAGGGGTGTGGACAGGGTGACACATGAGGGGTGTGGACAGGGTGACACATGAGGATGTGATGCAACAAAAAATTTTGAGCTTCATTCTTTTGCTCCTTCATTTACTTTTCAAACATTACAGGTCATAAAGAGATTTTTGTTTTTAAAATATATAGCATTTTGTTTTAACTTTTAAATTGTTCAAAGTGAAGGAGTACAGTACAGTACATTACAATACAATACCATACAGTACAGTATAAATCAATCTTTGACACTATAGTCACACTAGCATATCTTCTTTGTAAATTATTTTACCAGTTCTTTCCCAGGTAGCAAGTTATTATTGTTGTTGTTGTTGTTATTATTATTATTATTACTGTTGTTTTTGCAATCAAAATATGAGATATATTTACGTAGTTATAAGTGCAAATTTCACACTTAATCAACACAGTTGTGAAGTTGCCTATAAAGCAATACATATTGCGTGGAAGAACAATGATTTACAGTTTATCAAAAGAATATACATGATGTGGCAATCATTCACAAACATTGCACTTGCAATAATCATGCAACTACTAAAATGAAATTGTACTGAAAACAATGTTGATCATATTTTTGATGGTATACAATACTGACGTGTTGATGAATATGACACGTGTACAACACTTGCTGAAACATTTTGCCCACACAACAGGCTTCTTCAGTTGAGTATAGGCAAATACTGGAGACAGTAGTAGTAGTAGTTTTGATGTGATCAGGTAGTCAACCTTAGTTTAAGGTGGTCAGTCCCTCAAGCCACTGAAGAGTGACGACCATCTCCTACCAAGGGTGTTTGACTGATCACATCAAAATTTCTATCGCTGTCTCCAGTATTCAACTTAAGAAGACTGTTATAAATGCAAAACATTTCGGCAATAAAGATGTTCAAGTATTGCAAAGGTGTCAATCAACAAGAATGTTGATTCAGGGGTCAAATGCATGACAGATGAATAATTTTTTTTTTCATATACTGGCAGTATTCCACCAAGGCAGAGTGACTCGATGAAGAAAACACACTCATTTCCTGCTTTGCCTTTTTGGTTAATAAATTACAAGGGAAAGGGGTTATCAGCCCCCTTGCCCCTGGCATTTTAGTCACCTGCAACACGCATATTTTATGAGAGAAGACTGTAACCCACTTCCCACAGGAAACTTGTAATACAAACACTGAATATATGATACATACAAAGATACCTTTGATAAATTATGTAATATATAACAATGTTGGATAAGACACATTAAATATAATGGTATAATAACAAGAACTAGTAAGACTGAAACCAGTAAAAGTAAGTCTCTGATAATTAAGTCAAAGAATGTTTCATTATGGCACACCACCTAAGCCTTAACCTGTAAAATGTTTTATATATTGTACTGTAAGAAGTAAATAAATTGAGAGAAAAGGGTAAATTGCTTTGAATAAATTGCTCGACAAACTTACAACCAATCTCACTGTTTCTTCTGTACTTTACATTAATTTTCCTCTCTATTTCTCTCACTCAATGCCAAAAGTATGACTCCCTTTTCTTTAAGCACCTGTTTAGTTATGTGATACACCTAAATGACTGTATTTAATTTCAATATATGTTCAGTCACCTATTATCTATCCCCAACAAGACCTTAATTAAACCTTCAGACTTACGAGCAGCCTGATAAATTACTATTATATCCGATCATGAAGTCTTCTGTTTGGTCGGTTACCTGGACTGATTGGAGATAGGTTAATAGGGAAGTGACTGATATTTTTTTTTTAAATTAAAAAGCTGTGACAAATATTATCTAATACTTTTAACTCAGCTTCAAAGGGAAATAAATCCACCACCACATGTATATAAGCAATCAGTATTCTATACACAAAAAACTATGTCAGGTAACTAAAGTTTGTTCTTCAAAAAGACTAGAATGACACACTTCTGTACACTGCACCTTTCATGTGCTGAAGCAAGGAAAATATCGTCAAAAACCTTATATTTTATGCTCTATAATATGTTGAAAAATGAAGCACCAAAAGTAATCGATGAAATAACACATTGCTGACAAGGACACATGTTGCAGAGCAGGCTACCATTGGTGTATTTCACTCTGACATCATAAAAGCTCCACACACACAGTGATACACTGTCCCAATAAATGCTTATTCTGCCACTTGCAGCTTTGTCTTTACACTAAAAATAATATTGTATTAACTATGTTAAAAAAGTAATCAAATTGGTGCAACTCTAAATAAAAATAAAAGCTACATATTCTTAGTCTTCAGAATTTCATATACATCAACCTGAATAACACTATGAAAGAAATTAAGTATTAAATCAACCTACAGTACTGACCAGGCCAATGCTTGACAGTCCTGTATATACATAATACATGGGAAAACTGTAAACAGTTTTCTCTGCGAGATTCAAATGAAAACTTACACATCAGAAGGTATGTTGAAAATGCAATGATTAATGCTAAGTATACAAATAAATTAACAAAGTTGGTCCACTGGGAGTCATAAAGAATAATTCATGAACACTATTAAGTTCCCTAACCTTTTGCAATTACATACTAAAGAGACAACAGATATATCCAAGACAAATGTACTCAATTAAGTATTGAAATTTCCAATAACAACACATCAATGAACAAATGCTATAAAAGGAACAAGCAACTAAACAAAAAGTTGATTCATTTTGCAAATACATGTATTAACTTTTGCTTGTTGTTAACATATGTTTAATTTCAAGGAATGATGATGTAATGTTTAGTGCATTTTTGTTTTAAATGCTCTTACGAAATCTGACAAAGCATCCATATTGAAAAATGTCAATGCTGACCTGCACTTCTGATGATGATACAAAATTACAAACTCCCGTACTCAGCAATGTGAAATTCAGAACCAATATGCAAACTCAAGTATGCACAATATTGTGAATGAAGGTTAACACCCACATGTTTTGAAGATGTACCAAAAATCTCGTAAAATGAAACTAATAATTTAAAATCGTCCTCAAGCTTTTTGCAAGGTGATGCTCCTAGGCAAGGGTGACAGGTGCCCAATAAAACTTTTTTTTTTTTTTTTTTTTTTTTTGTTTTTACAAATAAGTATGAATCTGCATATCTGGGGAGCAATGTCATGATGAAACATAAAAGGCAAGTGGCAATTCCATATACCATATTGTGTTTATATTCATCTGTAATCTTTTCCAGTTTCCAACTTTCTTATCTTTACTCAGAATGCACATTTTTTTTTTTCCCCAGCTAAAGGAATGGGACAACTCTAGAACCTACAAAAAAATATCATAGTTTTACACGTGGTGAAATATTGCTTTGACATTATTCTATGATCTTAAACCATGACTAGTTTTGAAAGGATTGTCAGTTTCTTCTTTTGGATAAGTCTGTTATATTGTTCAAATTCAATGGAAACTGGAGCACAATTTTGGATGCTAGAGTACTATCTGGCAGACACACTCAAAAACTTGGAAAACTGTTACTTGCTAAGTCCCCAATTACAAGTGCTGTTAACCTTCACACCATGCCAAAATTTGTAAGATGCAGCCTATTGTACTTTTAAAAGTTTATCTGGAGGTTATATACCAGCCACTGAAGAATACAAACTTCATTATCTTATCCAAATAAATCATGTGACAATCATTAAGCTAAAATAACTGTGTTTCTTAATGAGAAAACACATCTTTGTGAAAATCTATCTAAAATATCTCAAGCTGAATGAATTGCTTAATTTTCTCAAATTTGGGGTAATTTCATACCTGTTCACTCACTTATGCAATAATTATATTCTATAAGTGATCTATTGATGAATGATTGCTTTTTGCTTTTCTAGGAGCACTGGTGAGTATTGAGCTAACTCTGGCTTCCTTACACAGCCCTATCAATGGTTGCCTTGAAAGCTGCTAAGTTATAGTCTATTCAGAAGCCACTACAATACATATTTTGAGATAAATATTAAAGGGCTTAACCATTACGTATCATATAATTAATTGAGTGAGCCCTACACTGATCGTGTGGGTAACCTGTAGAATGACCCACCTTCACCAGAAGGTAAATAACACAAATATTTCTGGTGAAGCACAAGACCCTCTTCATTACCTTAAGTGTCTGGCCAGACTGAAAATAATGGTACTGTTTTCCTACTACTGAATGTTGGTCATCCCTGTACGGTATACAATTAATGAGAATGTTTGCTTATGCCACTGGAACCCCACACAATACAGTTTCAAAGTGCTTTAAATCATTATCAACAATATACTTGCCAGAGCAAAAATGTAAAAAACTACTATGTATGAAAATTCTACAAAAAAATACTTGTCTTTAATGACTTAAATAGTATTACAACCTTAAGCAAGATATCCTAGAATACCACATATGCATGACTACAAGCTGCCCTGGGAAAAGTAATATATTTTTTGATAACCACTTTTGATCAAATATTAGCTCATCCCCAAAGATGGTATATGTCTACAATGCTAATATCTTCAAAGATAGTCTCTCTCCTAACATCCCCAAAAATGGAGTATGCACTCTTGATTCCTGCAAAAATGACAATTATATACTTCTAGTGCATTAGAGGGCTAGGCTTGGATATATTATTCTTGAAGTTCATGCTTTTATTCTGCTTTAATTTGGTGGTTTTTAGTTCAGCCTTTCCATACACAAGTTCAATGTATTTTGCATAATTTAAGAGCACACAAAAATTCTGCAAACTGTATTTTTTGTACTAAGTGAATGTAGCGGTGCAAAAGTGTATTAACGCACTGTACTTTCTCACGTTCAATACAACTCTGAGCAACATTTTGTCACACCAAAGGTTCTTTTTAGAGAAAATTACTACACCAGACATGTTATAATTAACCCATTTCTTCCACTGATTAATTATTAACACTGTATTCCAGGACAAATATTTCACTAGTACACAGCCATACCCTGCAATATGTCATTAATTGGTTTCAAGAGCCCTGACATAATCATAAAAATCTTTGAAAGAGTTCTAAGAAGCAAAATCACCACACATATAGATACCCATTAGTTACACAACCCAGGGTAACATGGGTTTAAAGTAGGCCACTCCTGCCTGCTCTAGAGGACAAACAAAATGCAGATGTAGTATACACAGACTTTGCAAAAGCCTTCAACCAGTGCATTATGTCTGGTTTTTGAGGTAAACCATACACAACGCCTTAAAAATGCCTTAAAATGACGACAAACACTGTAACTGTAAAACTAGTGTAAATAACTTGCACAATTAAAAAAAATATGACATAGGTGACATTGCTGAGTGACGTAAAGTCAGACGTAATGACGTTCCCTGAACTGAAATTTACTCTAGAAAAGTGGCATAAAGGTGAATTTGATGTAGGCCGAAATGACGTAAAGTGGGGTATGACTGTACTGATTTTCCATTAAAATTCTTATTTAATGTTATCTATTAAAATAGCATCCACCAAAAAAAAAAAATGATGATTGGCCAGGGCATTACCCTCCACAGGGTTAAATAAATTAAATACAATACTTACATCTACAACAAAATACAGTAGACCATTATATTACAAGGTAGTTACATTCCTGAAAATGCTGTGTTAGGTAAATCTGTGTTAGATAAACTGAAGAACTTATGGAAAAATAGGATTATGTTCCTGGGAGCCTCACAAAGTTCAAACAACTTTTTCTTAGACCTCCAGATCTTACAAAAATAAAAGTTAATATGTACAGTGGACCCTCAACCAACACAGCATCAACTAACGCCAAAATTGACTAACAGCGCTCTTTGGCGTCAAAATATTGGCTCTACCAACGGCAAAAAACTTATCTAAAGGCTTTCGCCCCGAGCGTGTCCATGCGGCCTGAGCAGACCCAGCTGCTCCAAGACTCTGTGTACAGCCAGTGTGGTACTGTTTACAAGCTGTTGTGGTCAATCCCACGTGTGATATACGTGGGATCGCACGATCTCACGTACAATATATTTTGCCTTATTCCATTGTTTTTAGTGCTTGTAACCACTAAATAAGCCGCAATGGGCCCCAAGAAAGCTTCTAGTGCCAACTCTGTGGTAAAAAGGGTGAGAAATACTATCGTACCACGGTCAACTGCTGCTGCACCACTGTCAGCTGCTACTGTACCACCGTCAGCTGCTGCTGCACCACGGTCAGCTGTACTACTCAAAGATGTGGAGAGACTGATGTTGGTGTGGCTTATCGAGAATACCGAGAAACAATTAACCCCAGAGGGTTATCCACCCAGGATAACCCAAGAAAGTCAGTGCGTCATCGAGGACTGTCTAACTTATTTCCACTGGGGTCCTTAATCATGTCCCCCAGGATGCGACCCACACTACTCAACTAATACCCAGGTGAACAGGAAAAAATGCCTGGAACTAGTGCTCATATTGGTGAATTTAAGGCCAGCAAAGATTGGTTTGAGAGATTTAAGAATCGTAGTGGCATACACAGTGTGATAAGGCATGGCGAAGCTGAAAAATTCCAACCCCAACAGTGTTTAATTGTGACAAAACAGGCCTGCTCTGGAAAAAAATGCCAAACAGGACCTACATCACTCAGGAAGAAAAGGCACTCCCAAGACACAAGCCTATGAAAGACAGGCTAACTCTCATGTTTTGTTGTAATGCTAGTGGGGATTGCAAAGTGAAGCCTTTACTCATGTATCACTCTGAAAATCCCAGTGTGTTCAAGAAAAACAGTGTCTCATCACTCAACAATACTCTTCAATAAAGGTAAGTGTCATTTTAGTATTTATTTATGCATGTATTGGGCATGTCTCATTGTTTTCTGTGTAGGGAAATGTATATTTCATGTAGAAAAAAATTATTTTTTTTAATACTTTTGGCTGTCTGGAACAGATTAATTGAATTTCCATTATTTCTTATGGGGAAAATTAATTCGACTAAAGGCTAGCTCCCTGGAACGGATTAAAGCCATTGGTTGAGGGCCCACTGTAATTGTATTTCATTGTCGTGATGTATCATGTTGTTTTTACTGCTAAAGACTACAAATGCAACAGAAATAATAGTATTTCTTACCTTAAATTGTGGGTGCTGGTGTTTTTGGATGATTGTGAAGAGAGTGGTGAGTTATGCTGTGACTTACTGGGCTGAGGTGGATGGTAGAGGTTCTGGTACTGAAGTCGATGGTTGTACTGGAGTGTGCATAAATTCTGTAATGGATTTCTGTTCTGTTTTACCCTGCAGTACATTATACAGCTGGTGGTAAGGAAACAGTGCTCTTTTCAGAGCAAATCTAGAAGCAGTGTTCTTTTCAGAGCACTGCTTCTAGATTTGTCAGGGTCTTCTTCAGTGAAAAAGTCTAACTTTAAGTCAGTCAGTAAATCAGACAAGTCGTTAAATCAGTAAAGTCAGTCAGTCAGTCAAGTCAGTAAATCAGTAAAGTCAGTCGGCCAAGACAGTAAAGTCAGTCAAGTAAGTCAATCAAGTCAGTCAGTCAAATAAGTTAGTCAGTTATTCATCACACAAACTCATATATTTACCACATTCTATTTAATTGTACAAAGTGACGCTTCATTAAGGCCATACGCTATCTCTTGTTTAATATCTCTATTTTCTTCATAATTGTAAGACTTAAACGCTTATACCTTTTCTTGCCACTTTCATCAATACTCGTATGCCTACTGGGTACCATGAGTGCTTTGCAGATACAAGATATAGCAATTAAAAGATCAAAACACAATTCACAAATACACCTAGCTCCTAAGACAATGAAACTGAGCACATATTCATGAATGCTGAGATGGTGATGGCAGGAGTGTTGGGGGTGGCAGGGGATGGTGCTAGGTTTCCCCTGCTGACCCACAAGACGACAGATTGAGCTGGGGAAATTTTTCACACCCACAAACGGAACAGTGTTAAATTAATTTTACGAAGAGTTGAATAAAATTGTATTGCATTTTTCAATAGTGCAATAACCAAAACATGATAAATAAACAGATGTAATATAACAGTCTACTGTATGTATTAAAAACACCAAGTTCTGTTTCAAGTTCATTATCAAGAATCATGACCTTCAACTCTTAAAAAAAAAAAAAAAAAAATGCCCCATTCACTGGTAGTTAGATGACCAGTGAATTTTTTTTTTTTTTTTATTCTCTCTTCACTAAAGTAAGACACTGAAGGAGTTGAGATCATGGAGAGCGCAGTTTCAGGACTGGTCTTGTAATAATCCTATCGACTAGTTCTGTTTGGCAACACATTTCTTTTTATAAAAACATTAGTTATCTGAGATGATGCAATAGGTGATACAGCAATGCTATCTCTCTCTTATTCCGGATAATGGGTGTGCCAAAAGGGTACAAAGTTCAGATACAGAATGCTTCTCTTATTCAGATGAAATACAGTAATTCAAAATGAGAGCTTTTACAAAATAAAATTCAGAATCTTTGCTCAGTTGGAAACTGAGATATTATATTTTACATATATATAAATTTACACCTCAGAAAGTATCTTCATTAATTATAAAAAAACACTGAGAATTTCCAAAATTTGAACCGAAATTTGGAAGTTGCCTTCTTAATCATTTAATGATGATTCTAAATACATTTCTTACAAATTTTAAAAGAATTCCGAATAATAGGGATAAAATTCATGCCTTGAATGCGGTCATAAATACTGTAATTTTAGACTATTTTTTCTGACTGATGCAAATGAAAACACCTCACTCGCCACCCTTGGATCATCTCTCATCTCGTCCCAGCCTCACCCCGACTACATACTCTGCACTGTACACACAACCATGCAAACCAGTTAACTGACGTGGCTGAGTGGATATGCTTATGCTGGATGCAACTGAGGACAATCTATATGATACAGTGGCTATTAACTTGCAGGGAAATATTACTAATACATTAATGGAAAGAGCTAAACCCATTCAGTGGTAAACAGCAGAGGTGTAAGCAATGGTAGAATGGGAGGTGTAGAGGGAAGAAGAAAAAAGGAAAAAATCTGCATTAATTAAAAAAATCTGCATTAAAGGTGGAACCATCAAGAGAGAAAGATGGAACCATTAAGAAAGGTGGAACCATCAAGAAAGGTGGAACCATCAAGAAAGGTGGAACCATCAAGAGAAAGGTGGGACCGTCAAGAGAAACGTGGGGCCGTCAAGAGAAAACTGGAACCATCAAGAGAAAGGTGGGGCCGTCAAGAGAAAACTGGAACCATCAAGAGAAAGGTGAAACCGTCAAGAGAAAGGTGGAACCGTCAAGAAAAAGGTGGAACCGTCAAGAGAAAGGGGAAACTGTCATGAGAGAAAGGTGGAACCATCGAGAGAAAGGTGGAACTGTCATGAGAGAAAGGTGGAACCATCGAGAGAAAGATGGAACCATCAAGAAAGGTAGAACCATCAAGAAAGAAAGGCAGACAAAGCAAGCATGTCAGGACACTAAAGAAGTCTTAGTGACAAGTGAGGTGCTCTCAAAAAAATATCAAATCAAAGCTCTGATGTAGAACTGACTTTGTATTTGATCACAATTGCATTTGTAAGGATGACAACTAGGGGTAAATGCTGTGGCAGCTGACCAAATTAAGTAATTCGCAACAGCAGAAGCAGTTTCAAAATGAAGAGGTATAAAAATGGCATACATGTCACACAACAATTTGATCTCCCACAGGTAGGGAGTCACTCATTCACTGACAAAACTCATACTAATGACTTCTACATACAACAAAATAATACAATAATATTGACATAATTCATCTCAGATATGCTTTCTTAACACAGTATCCATACTGGCATCAAATGTGGGAATGATTTTCCTTGTTTTGGCATTTCAACACTGGCTATGTGCACCAGTCTTTCGGTAACATTTTACCATATTACTGCTGTTTCAAGTTCAGAAATAAAATAAAATCTGTGAGCTCTTACTGAAGCTCACTTAATAAATAATATACACAAAGAAATTTCAACCATGTGTTAGAATGTTTTAGTTCATATTTACCAAAGAAGACTTTGATATTAGCCAATAACAGAAACAGAAAAATAACATTCCAATGGAAAAAAAAAAGTAAATTAAAATATAAATCTGAACACTGATTTTAACAAAATCCTTTCTTACATTAAGAGAAAAACTAAGTTGACAAGTTCCACCAAAAAATTACCAATGTAATTATATGAATAACATACAATAAAATATAATATTAAAAATACTGCCATGGAATACATTCAAATATCCTCTTAACATTATCTTAAAATGTATAGTAATCAAATATCATTTTTCCCTTCATTCAAACCTACCACTGAGAAATAGTGGGTCCAAACTCACCTTTCCCAAGACTGTTCAAGCATCACTGTCTGCACTTGTCAAGAATTAAGGCATACTACAAACATGTGGTGAAGTTCCAAGATAGGAGGCAAGGAATGGTCACTACAAGAAAAGCTCTTGATTAGCCTGGTTGATTACGATATGATAAATAATAAGCCCGTATCAATGGTGTAGAACTATCTACATACAAAAAGGCCATGACTGTATTCACTGTCATTATCACTGTCACAGCTGTATTGTCACAATAAGATTACACCTGCAGTGGGAAAGCATTGTACATGATTCCAGAATGTGTAAAAATATTTAAAGCTACAGTGGTCTACATACAGAAATAAAGAATGTATTCCTTCATGATATCAACAAGAGTGCTTCTTATATATGAATGAAATGATAAGCTAGTGTCCATTCAATCAATGCACTAAAGTCTGAAAATGCATGGGGTAATTTTCTATTACTCAGAGAGTGACTACAGAGCAAAAGCAGTATTTCTCATAATTTCTTGCCTGCTTTAGATATCTTCACCATCGCAACACTACTCTTAATGCTTCTGGTATTTCTTGACTGATGTAGTACTTCCCGGGTCTTCATTATGCTGTCTATTATGCACATCTTTCACGAATGCTTTTGCACAGCAGCTGAAATTAGCTAATTTCAAAATGACTTTCCCCACATAGATGTACCACTTCAATTACTAGTTATCTAACATTAGCATTTTGTCTTCTGAAAAATACATATAGTGCCTCACTAGTTTCAACTACCCTATAAGTTACCATCCACAGACTAAGCTTTAATGTTTCAGTCACTAAGTCTGAGTTCAGCTTCAGCAGAACTCTTCTGACTGGTTTATCACTCACTGATCTGGAACTGGTGCTAATAATGCAAACTCAATGTCCCGGTGAACGTGTATTATGTACAAATGAAGGATCACCAAAACAGCTGAAATAGTGTCTTGTACAACAAGTACAAAATGGAAAGCCAAATATATGTTGAACTAATAAAAAAACAATGCCGCAGGATGAATTCCAAGGGGTCGTGTACCACCCTGGCTCCGGTTAGTCTACGTACATTTTCTGGCTGGAAGTTAGGCTCGTGGGGAGTGTGAACATCAGGAAAAGAACCAGTATCATAGTACTCTTGAAGAATTACTTCCTTCTCCTCGTATCTGGTATATAGCCAGTTTTTTAGTGTTTCTTCTTCTCGGGGAATCTGCAAGTATAACATACACAGTTTGTAAACACAATGATACAATATTATTATTATTACCACATTCAATGGGAAGTGCTAAACCCATAAGGATTAGAGTGCCTGGGGAGTAAGAGGTAATCACATATAATTCAGTGAAGAGTACTAGAGTTCTATTTCCTCAGGTCAAGAGCTCTTGATTGCTTCAGCAAGCAACAATCTTCCAAAAAATATTTCATACTTACCATCTCCACAGTTTCAAATGATCAATAACTACCAGCAGGTTTAAAAAAAAATATGCCATAGATTTCTGAATGCTAGTTTACCAACCACTTGATTTAATATGTGGGTCGAGTAAACATTTGCTATTCACAAAGATTATGTTTAACAAACCTCCCAATAAATAGTAAAACTCTCAAGATAATAAATCCAAAGGGAAATGGGAGGTTACTGACTAGGGATCACAAAATACTCAATACATTTGGGAATTAATTTAAGACATTGACAATATTTAATTGGAGGACTGCACTCTTATGCTTTGAATGCCAAAGGACAGAATCCTAGGAAAGCACTGTATTCTGGGTATTTAGCTGTATGATTCTTTTGCTTCAAATTCAAAGATTGAGGCTAGGAAAGCAGCATGTCTCAGGAGAAAGTGTCAAGCCTAGTGATGGGAGTAGTAGGCTTCAGTTTAAAAAGTTTTGAGATCTGAATGTGCTTGGCTTTCTTCTTCACCACAAAGAATTTAAAGAGAGGAAAAGAGGACAGGTGAGGCACAACACACACACACACTCAGAATACAAATGAGTGAGGGATTCATCACCTTGCGATTGCAAGAAAAATTACAGCTGAACACAAAATAAACGAATGACTAAAGAGTAGAGTAAGGAAACCATTACTGAAAAACAATTATGATGCAGAAATCAGAAAATCTGCATGGGATATGTTCCTAGAAGTCCCCATGAATACAGAGTATAAATAAGAGTCTAGTCATTCTGCCATCAGTCCTAGCTGCCTTCTCCCAATCTTAAAAGCTTTTTACTGACTGTATATTCAAGCCTAGTGTCAATGATTCAACCAAGATGATTAATAGCTTTGCATTTTTTTTTTAACACACTGGCCATCTCCCATCAAGGCAAGGTGACCCTAAAAAGAAACACTTTCACCACCATTCACACTATCACTGTCTTGCCAGAGGCACACAGATACGACAGTTGAGATGTCCCTCTACAAAGCAAATACATGTATCCCAAAATCCTTCCTTTGGAGCGCAAGCGCTGTACTTCCCTGTACGTATATAAAATATTATTTTTCAACACATCGGCTGTTTCTCACCTCGGCAGGGTGACCCAAAAAAGAAGAAACACTTTCACCGTCACTCACTCCATCACATGCATATCAACTTCTAGAAATAAAATAAAAATTGTCAGTCTTAGAATCTTACCTTATTTTTCCTATTAGTTTGTTACACATTTATGATTCATTAGAACAAAGTTGTTGTGAGGCATGTAGTAACTACTACATCATACAAGTTTTCTGAATAATGCCCAAATTTTGCAAGGCAAATGATGTTACATTTCACTCGAGTCTTCATTCTAGAAAGGCAGACAGGAATCAATTGATGGCAATTTTTTTTATTTAGTGGTTACCCTTCCTTGGCAAAAATTATCAGATGTTAAAAACCTTTCACTACAACACAGAATTTTAGAATACATGTATGTGGCAGGAGCTCAATAAGTGAGACTGCAGTGCTGTGTCCTATGAAGAGTCAATCAGTGCAGAAAGGTTGTACTTTCCAATAATTTTGACTAAAATAAATTTAGCATGCAAGTGAGGTGCACTCCTTTAGCCTCTATGAGATGGACATCACAACTAGTGCCTCTCTAGTGCCCAGATGTATCGTAAAAGACAAATACTTCAAGTGAACCAATGAAAACCATTAATACTTGTAGCCCATCTGATCATTTTTAACCTTTCTACAATTTCACTTACTTCAGTCTTTAAATTCTGGAAATATATTTAACTTATTTGGTGAATATTCTTAGTTCATGTTTTTGTTTTTCAATACGTCAGCCGTCTCCCACCAAGGCAGAGTGACCCAAAAAAGAAAACATACACTTTCACCATCATTCACACATAATCACTGTCTTTGCAGAGGCATTCAGATACGACAGTTTAGATGTCACTCCAATATATGCTCATTTTATTAATATTACAGACTACACTAAAGCTGTCTCTGACAGAGAGGTAGTTTTATTCATATGCTCGTTTACTTAACCCCCAAAACTGAAAAATCATTACAACTCCAGAAAAAAAAATATTTCTCATCGACACATTCACAAAATAATCAAGGATTTTATGACATAAGACAAAAAACTAGTTTTCAATAAGAAAACATAAGGTACATAATTTTAAACAGAGGGAGCTAGTTCATAAATGGTATCTCTAGATTTTTTACATACAGTCAGTTGTCTTAGTACCTCCTCTATATTAAACTTGCGATAGTGGAATATGGTGTCACAGCTGGGCCTCCATCCACCAAATACAGTCTGCAGGTCAAGTGGACGGCCACCTGGGTATGCCACCGTCACATCAATGAGGTATTTGATGCGGTCGGTACCATCTGAAAGTTCAGCAAGGATAAGATTATTTTTTTAACACGCTGGCCGTCTCCCACCTAGACAGGGAGACCCGAAAAAGAAACACTATTACCATCATTCACACTGTCACTGTCTCGCCAGAAGCACAAAGATACAATAAGATTATATTAGTGTTATAACAGTTTCAGGAGTTTCTTTACCAACATTAACTCAGTATACATTAGCTTTTAAAACAAATACTGTGTACATGCATATGAAGCATTTGGGAAAATAAAATAACAAAATTAACAATTAATCACAAATAATTTTGACAACTGTCCTACACATAACAGCAATTTTTGCAGTTTGTTATCTATGTAAAAACTACAGTAAGTCCTCACTTAATGTCATTTTATTCAACATTATTTCATTATAATGTTGATGAGGGAAAACAAATCTATTCCCAGCAGGGGGCGCTGTCTGTGTAGAGCTTAGATGTTCGTTTTTGAACTGTGTGGTGGTGGAAAGTGCTCCTTACAATTTTCATTCTGCAAACATGTAGTATTCCTTGGTTTAACCCTGTTGGAATGAGTGCTAACCTGGAGTTTACCTGGAGAGAGTTCCGGGGGTCAACGCCCCCGCGGCCCGGTCTGTGACCAGGCCTCCTGGTGGATCAGAGCCTGATCAACCAGGCTGTTACTGCTGGCTGCACGCAAACCAACGTACGAGCCACAGCCCGGCTGATCAGGAACCGACTTTAGGTGCTTGTCCAGTGCCAGCTTGAAGACTGCCAGGGGTCTGTTGGTAATCCCCCTTATGTATGCTGGGAGGCAGCTGAACAGTCTCAGGCCCCTGACACTTATTGTACGGTCTCTTAACATGCTAGTGACACCCCTGCTTTTCATTGGGGGGATGTTGCATCGTCTGCCAAGTCTTTTGCTTTCGTAGTGAGTGATTTTCGTGTGCAAGTTCGGTACTTAGTCCCTCTAGGATTTTCCAGGTGTATATAATCATGTATCTCTCCCGCCTGCGTTCCAGGGAATACAGGTTCAGGAACCTCAAGCGCTCCCAGTAATTGAGGTGTTTTTATCTCCGTTATTGCGCGCCGTGAAGGTTCTCTGTACATTTTCCAGGTCAGCAATTTCACCTGCCTTGAAAGGTGCTGCTAGTGTGCAGCAATATTCCAGCCTAGATAGAACAAGTGACCTGAAGGTGTCATCATGGGCTTGGCATCCCTCGTTTTGAAGGTTCTCATTATCCATCCTGTCATTTTTCTAGCAGATGCGATCGATACAATGTTATGGTCCTTGAAGGTGAGATCCTCCGACATGATCACTCCCAGGTCTTTGACGTTGGTGTTTCGCTCTATTTTGTGGCCAGAATTTGTTTTGTACTCTGATGAAGATTTAATTTCCTCGTGTTTACCATATCTGAGTAATTGAAATTTCTCATCGTTGAACTTCATATTGTTTTCTGCAGCCCACTGAAAGATTTGGTTGATGTCCGCCTGGAGCCTTGCAGTGTCTGCAATGGAAGACACGTCATGCAGATTCGGGTGTCATCTGCAAAGGAAGACACGGTGCTGTGGCTGACATCCTTTTCTATGTCAGATATGAGGATGAGGAACAAGATGGGAGCGAGTACTGTGCCTTGTGGAACAGAGCTTTTCACCGTGCCTGCCTCGGACTTTACTCTGTTGACTACTACTCTCTGTGTTCTGTTAGTGAGGAAATTATAGATCCATCGACCGACTTTTCCTGTTATTCCTTTAGCACGCATTTTGTGCGCTATTACGCCATGGTCAACACTTGTTGAAGGCTTTTGCAAAGTCTGTATATATTACATCTGCATTCTTTTTGTCTTCTAGTGCATCTAGGACCTTGTCGTAGTGATCCAATAGTTGAGACAGACAGGAGCGACCTGTTCTAAACCCATTTGCCTTGGGTTGTGTAACTGATGGGTTTCTAGATGGGTGGTGATCTTGCTTCTTAGGACTCTTTCAAAGATTTTTATGATATGGGATGTTAGTGCTATCGGTCTGTAGTTCTTTGCTGTTGCTTTACTGCCCCCTTTGTGGAGTGGGGCTATGTCTGTTGTTTTTTAGTACTGTGGGACGACCCCCGTGTCCATGCTCCCTCTCCATAGGATGGTAAAGGCTCGTGATAGGGGCTTCTTGCAGTTCTTGATGAACACGGAGTTCCATGAGTCTGGCCCTGGGGCAGAGTGCATGGGCATGTCATTTATCGCCTGTTCGAAGTCATTTGGCGTCAGGATAACATCAGATAGGCTTGTGTTAACCAAATTCTGTGGCTCTCATCAAAAAAATTCATTTTGATCTTCGACTCTCAGTCTGGTTAGTGGTTTGCTAAAAACTGAGTCATATTGGGACTTGAGTAGCTCACTCATTTCCTTGCTGTCATCTGTGTAGGACCCATCTTGTTTAAGTAAGGGCCCAATACTGGACGTTGTTCTCGACTTTGATTTGGCATAGGAGAAGAAATACTTTGGGTTTCTTTCGATTTCATTTATGGCTTTTAGTTCTTCCCGCGATTCCTGACTCCTATAAGATTCCTTTAGCTTAAGTTCAATGTTTGCTATTTCTCTGACCAGTGTCTCCCTACGCATTTCAGATAGATTGACCTCTTTTAGCCGCTCTGTTATTCTTTTCCGTCGCCTGTAAAGAGAGCGCCTCTTTCTATTTTACATCTACTCCTCCTTTTTCTTAGAGGAATAAGTCTTGTGCATACATCGAGTGCCACCAAGTTAATCTGTTCTAGGCATAAGTTGGGGTCTGTGTTGCTTAGTATATCTTCCCAGCTTATATCGGTTAGGACTTGGTTTACTTGGTCCCACTTTATGTTTTTGTTATTGAAGTTGAATTTGGTGAATGCTCCCTCGTGACTAATCTCTTTGTCGGTCTGGGGCTCTGCGCATACATGTCTGAACCTCAATTATGTTGTGATCTGAGTATATTGTTTTTGATATGGTGACATTTCTTATCAGATCATCATTGTTAGTGAAGATGAGGTCTAGTGTATTCTCCATTCTAGTAGGCTCTATTATTTGCTGGTTTAAATTGAATTTTGTGCAGAGATTTAAAAGCTCGTGTGAGTGTGAGTTTTCATCAGAGCTGCCTCCTGGTGTTATTACTGCAACAATATTATTTGCTATATTCCTCCATTTTAGGTGCCTTAAGTTGAAATCCCCCAGGAGCAAGATGTTGGGTGCAGGAGCTGGAAGATTTTCCAGACAGTGGTCAATTCTTAACAGCTGTTCCTGGAATTGCTGGGATGTTGCACCCGGAGGCTTGTAGACTACCACAATGACTAGGTTTTGGTTCTCGACCTTTACTGCTAAAACTTCCACTACATCATTTGAGGCATTAAGCAGTTCTGTGCAAACAAGTGACTCTGCAATGTACAGGCCAACCCCCCCCTTTTGCCTGTTTCACTCTGTCACATCTGTATAGGTTGTAACCTGGGATCCATATTTCGTTGTCTAAGTGATCCTTTATGTGGGTCTCAGTGAAAGCCGCGAACATTGCCTTTGCCTCTGCAAGCAGTCCACGGATGAAAGGTATTTTGTTGTTTGTTGCTGGCTTTAGACCCTGTATATTTGCAAAGAAGAATGTCATCGGACTGGTGGTATTGTTGGTACTGGGGGGGGGGGATTTTTTTCTGGCATTGTGTAGCCAATGTTTATATCAATTAGCCTATGATAAAACTGGGTTCATTATACATCATTTCACATAAAATCACAGTTTCCAAGAACCTATCAACAACCTTAAGTGAGAGCTTACTGTATACTGACCCTTCCCTGTATACCATACAAGTTTCTCTCTGCCACAATTCCAATGATGTGAATCTCTGGTGATAATTTTTGCCTATAATTACCTATAGATTCCTCTCAATGCTAGATGCTTTCAATTTTTTTATCACACAATCTATATTATAGTCTGGATTTTTTTTCTTAAACTTCAACACATCAGCTGTCTCCCACTGAGGCAGGGTGACCCACAAAAAAAAAAACACTTTCACCATCATTCACACATAATCACTGTCTTTTGCAGAGGCGCCCAGACATGACAGTTCAGATGTCACTCCAAACAGCCAATATCTCAAACCCCTCCTTTAAAGTGCAGGCATTGTACTTCTCACCTCCAGGACTTAAGTCTGGCTAACCGGTTTCCCTGAATCCCTTCACAAAATATTACCCTGCTCACACTCCAACAATTTGTCAGGTCCCAAAAAGTCATTTGTCTCCCTTCACTCCTATCTAATAAGCTCACACATACCTGCTGAATATCCAAGACTCTTACACACAAAACCTTCTTCACATATATGTGCTCTAGAGATGTATAAACATCATAATTATTTGTGTGTTCTAAATAACATTTGCTACACTGACTTATACAACACACCAAATGTTGCTCTGTCTTTATTACCAAAACTTAAGAGAATGTGAAGTGCAGCCTTACCATCATGACTATCTGCTGCAGCGTTGTCCATGATAACCTTCAGAGCACCAACTCTGGGCAGGGCAACATTGTGCAACACTGGAAGATTGTTCTTCAGAGCATACCTCTGACTCCCAGGTTTTCGATTTCTAAGGAATCCACCTTCAGGGAAGAGAACTAGCCACTTCCGGTTGCGTGGGATGTAAAATTGATTGAGATGATGGCCAAGTTCAAGGAGTGAGGCATCTCTGTGGTCTTTTCCCTAAAAAAAGAATAATTAAGAATAGTACTCATATTTTATAGAGCTTAAATAAGTCATTCCGCACTATATATTCAGGGTGTCACCAAAATGTACAAATTTGATTTTTTTCCCCCATATTATTAAGAATCTCTGAGACTTTAACATCACAATATTTGCTTTCTCTCTGCACTCCCTTACCATTATTTAAACCATTTTTTCCTTCTGTGTGTACTCTGTTTTCCTGTTATCACTGTAAAAGCTATTGCATGTCAACTTTTTCTCCCTTACCACCATTTTCAAATCAAGAATCCATCAATCAACTCTCTTTCTTATAGCATTTACCCTCCTTTAGCCACAAATCTGCTGCACACTAATACTATATTCTTAAATCCAAATCCCACCTCTTTGGCCTATTTATCACACATCAAACTGCACCACATCTCTTTGATCCCATTATTTTTGCTTCCCTGGTAAAGACAGACAGCATGTCTTCCTCTTATCATATAGAGGATTCATCCTTCAGCTGTCCTTGTGCTGAATAACCCATACAGGAATAGAACTATTATTTTTAAGACACCAGTCATCTCCTACCATTGCAGGGTGACCCGAAAAAGAAAAAACAAAAGTAGGAACGGTTCGATCTAAGGGAGGGTAGCTCCTATTCCCAATAAAGACACTTCACCATTAAGGGCTCTCCCTTTAACCCTTAAATGTCCAAACGTAACTACTTTCAGTGCATAGCACTCTAAATTTTTATTTTCTAAATTTGAAAGCTGAAAAAAACTAATCTACTTCGGATGCTACGCACGAAAATGTAGATCCAATTTGGACTTTTAAGGGGTTTTAAGGGACCAATAAGGAAACAACATAAGGTTTGGGCAAAAAAGTCAAAAATTTACAATAAAATGGAGATGACGAATTTCCCTGATTAAATAAGTACTTTAAATTTAAAGAAAAAAAGGAAGAATTGCATTATCAGACAAATAATGATCTAAGAAAACCTTTGACATTATTTTCACCATTAATTTGAAAGACAGAACTGATAAATGAGGGGGAATTGTTTTTTTTCTTTGGATCACCCGCCTTGGGGGGAGATGGCTTGAGGATAAAAACAAAAAAAATCCACTTTAAAAAACTCCCCATAACTATGCACATTTCTTACACCATGAATAAAAAAATCCCATGGGTCCAAGAAAAACGACCCCAAAATTTGTTAATTTGAAAACATATCCATAATCCCAAATATTGCGGACAACCCCTTTGGGGAGAATTGAAGACCATTATTTGTGGGAAAATCCGACGTCGACGATGTTTAATAGCACCCTTTTTCGCCCCGTGAGCAGATCCCAAACCCATAAAATGTTACATATTATTTCTACGCAAACACACTGTAAAGCATTTTTGTAAATAAATTTTAGATTCTAACTACAGTATCACCGCATTGTGGTTAGAGTAATAAAATATACAGCATCTCTTATTTGGAATCCTACCAAATTTCAAAAATATTTTGTTGAATTCTAAGTGATTTCTGAAATTGTGAGTTTCTCGAGTAAGAATAAATGTTACAAGACCCAGTTTTACAAGTATTTTCTACAACCTGCAAAACATTGGAAAAAAACTTTCATATCGTCTATTGTAAAAATTTTTCAAATAAACTTACTGACTATAACCCAAATTAATTTTTTGAGTTCTTAAACTGAACTGAACCTGAGTTCTTGAATTGAATGTCATCTAATGTACAACATAGTACCTATGTCATTTAATGTACAAAACAGTACCTATAATTTTATCTAAAGTACAAAATGTACCTATAAACTTACTAAACAATCACCCAAAAAATTTTTTCTTACAATCATTTTTAAAAAACAATGATATCCCCTTTGTAGTCTAAGCTAGGCTGAATTTGCCCAAAATGCTCTGTAAAATCATAGACTTTTAACAGCCCCAAATGTCAACATTTCTGCATAAAAAATTTATCTTGGGAAAATAAACATCTTTTTGTGGGGTATTTACGCCCATCCCCAAGCTCCACAACGTGGTATCCAGCACTATACGCCCAAGGGGGCCACCATAGACAGCAGCCATCGAAACAAAGCTCCGATAAGCCAATATGTATCGGGAGAAAAAAATTTTTGAGAGGCGAAAAACCCAGTACCAACAAAATGCCCGGGGATACAGAAAGTTGTTTAATGTCCATATTATAAACCGAACTGCTGCCCGCAACCTAAATATAATCAAAAAAGGGAGAGATTTCTATGAATGACAAAATGCGGTTTTTAATCAATGTGAAACTGAATCATATCAAAACACACCCTTTATTTTTGATGAAATTATGGCCTGAAAATTAACTTAACTAAAAGTTAAAGACAAAGTACGAACACTAAACTTCCTAATTAGAGCACCCCCAATTCACAAGATTCAATTACAAACTTTTAACCGAATTCTCTCATAAAAAACAGGGCATCATGGCTGTGAGAGAAAGTTCATCTTCCACTTTTAGTTACCATTTTGTCCTAGGCACATGTCGATTAGACATAGGCCTTTTTTATGGGTGTGTGTGCGCGCGTGTGCGCGCGTGTGAAGATGAGGTGAAAGTGTTTTTTTTTGGGGGTTTTTCTTTTTTTTCGGGTCACCCCCTCGGTGGGTGACAGCTGACTTGTTAAAAAAAAAAAAAGATAGATAAATAGATATACAACTTTAGTCCTGAAGGTGAAAACCACAGTGCCTGAGCTCTGAAGGAGGGGTGGAATATTGCAATTTTGGAAGGGATCTGAACGTGTACCTATGTACCTCTGGCAAACAATGTAGGGTGAATGATGGGGAAAGGGTTTTTTTTTTTTGGGGCACCCTACCTCGGGGGGAGACAACAGTGTTAAAAAATATAAGGGATGGAAAACCCCATGTAACCTTTTAAGCAACATACCATGTTCTTTTTATGGTTTAACAGTCTGGCGGCCCACCCTAAATTGGTCTGGGGAAAAAACAAGAATACTCCTGGGTTTAATATAATTCAAAGTTTTGGTTTTTCACTTACTGTACATACTAAGTTTTTTTTGAAAGTGCCTTCACGTCTTTCCCACCTCCCAAAATCAAGTCAAGTTTACCATTTTCCTGAATCTCTTTTAAATGTTACCCTACTCACACTCCAACCTATATCCAGCATTTACAATCACTTTTCTCCCCCTTCGATCTAACATACTCACAAGACCGCTGGATCCGAGCCTCTAGATGTATGATGTATGTGTGTGTATGTTTTGTGTGTATGTATGTTTATTTGTGTGTAGTATGTGTGTATGTGTGTGTGGTGGGGTTGTTTTGTGTGTGTGTGTGGTGTGTGTGTGTGTGTGTGTGTTGGTGTGTGTGTGTGTGTGTTTGTGTGTGCATGTGTGTATGTATGTATGTATGTATGTATGTATGTATGTATGTATGTATGTATGTATGTATGTATGTATGTATGTATGTATGTATGTATGTATGTGTATATATATACATATATATATATATATATATATTTTTTTTTTTTCAACAAGTTGGCAGTCTCCCACCGAGGCAGGGTGACCCAAAAAAGAAAGAAAATCCCCAAAAACAAAATGCTTTCATCATCATTCAACACTTTCACCACACTCACACATAATCACTGTTTTTGCAGAGGTGCTCAGAATACAACAGTTTAGAAGCATATACGTATAAAGATACACAACATATCCCTCCAAACTGCCAATATCCCAAACCCCTCCTCTAAAGTGCAGGCATTGTACTTCCCATTTCCAGGACTCAAGTCCGACTATATGAAAATAACCGGTTTCCCTGAAACCCTTCACTAAATATTACCCTGCTCACACTCCAACAGATCGTCAGGTCCCAAGTACCATTTGTCTCCATTCACTCCTATCTAACACGCTCACGCACGCTTGCTGGAAGTCCAAGCCCCTTGCCCACAAAACCTCCTTTACCCCCTCTCTCCAACCCTTTCGAGGATGACCCCTACCCCGCCTTCCTTCCCCTATAGATTTATATGCTTTCCATGTCATTCTACTTTGATCCATTCTCTCTAAATGAGCAAACCACCTCAACAACCCCTCTTCTGCCCTCTGACTAATACTTTTATTAACTCCACACCTTTTCCTAATTTCCACACACCGAATTTTCTGCATAATATTTACACCACACATTGCCCTTAGACAGGACATCTCCACTGCCTCCAACCGTCTCCTCGCTGCTGCATTTACCACCCAAGCTTCACACCCATATAAGAGTGTTGGTACTACTACACTTTCATACATTCCCTTCTTTGGCTCCATAGATAACGTTCTTTGACTCCACATATACCTCAATGCACCACTCGCCTTTTTTCCCTCATCAATTCTATGATTAACCTCATCCTTCATAAATCCATCCGCCGACACGTCAACTCTCAAGTATCTGAAAACACTTACTTCTTCCATACTCCTCCTCCCCAATTTGATATCCAATTTTTCTTTATCTAAATCATTTGATACCCTCATCACCTTACTCCTTTCTATGTTCACTTTCAACTTTCTACCTTTACGCACATTCCCAAACTCATCCACTAACCTTTGCAATTTTTCTTTAGAATCTCCCATAAGCACAGTATCATCAGCAAAAAGTAACTGTGTTAATTCCCATTTTGAATTTGATTCCCCATAATTTAATCCCACCCCTCTCCCGAACACCCTAGCATTTACTTCTTTTACAACCCCATCTATAAATATATTAAACAACCATGGTGACATTACACATCCCTGTCTAAGACCTACTTTTACCGGGAAGTAGTCTCCCTCTCTTCTACACACCCTAACCTGAGCCTCGCTATCCTCATAAAAACTCTTTACAGCATTTAGTAACTTACCACCTATTCCATATACTTGCAACATCTGCCACATTGCTCCCCTATCCACTCTATCATATGCCTTTTCTAAATCCATAAATGCAATAAAAACTTCCCTACCTTTATCTAAATACTGTTCACATATATGCTTCAATGTAAACACTTGATCTACACATCCCCTACCCACTCTGAAACCTCCTTGCTCATCCACAATCCTACATTCTGTCTTACCTCTAATTCTTTCAATTATAACCCTACCATACACTTTTCCTGGTATACTCAATAAACTTATTCCTCTATAATTTTTACAATCTCTTTTGTCCCCTTTCCCTTTATATAAAGGGACTATACATGCTCTCCGCCAATCCCTAGGTACCTTCCCCTCTTTCATACATTTATTAAACAAAAGTACCAACCACTCCAACACTATATCCCCCCTGCTTTTAACATTTCTGTCATGATCCCATCAGTTCCAGCTGCTTTACCCCCTTTCATTCTACATAATGCCTCACGTACCTCCCCCCACACTTACATTCTGCTCTTCTTCACTCCTAAAAAATGGTATACCTCCCTGACCAGTGCATGAAATTACCACCTCCCTTTCTTCCTCAACATTTAGAAGTTCCTCAAAATATTCTCACCATCTACCTAATACCTCCCTCTCCCCATCTACTAACTCCCCTACTCTGTTTTTAACTGACAAATCCATACTTTCCCTAGGCTTTCTTAACTTGTTTAACTCACTCCAAAATTTTTTCTTATTTTCATTAAAATTTCTTGACAGTGCCTCTCCCACTCTATCATCTGCTCTCCTTTTGCACTCTCTCACCATTCTCTTCACCTTTCTTTTACTGTCCATATACTCTGCTTTTCTTATAACACTTCTGCTTTGTAAAAACCTCTCATAAGTTACCTTTTTCTCTTTTATCACACCCTTTACTTCATCATTCCACCAATCACTCCTCTTTCCACCTGCCCCCACCCTCCTATAACCACAAACTTCTGCCCCACATTCTAATACTGCATTTTTAAAACTATTCCAACCCTCTTCAACCCCCCCACTACTCATCTTTGCACTAGCCCACCTTTCTGCCAACAGTCGCTTATATCTCCCCCGAACTTCCTCCTCCCTTAGTTTATACACTTTCACCTCCCTCTTACTTGTTGTTGCCACCCTCCTCTTTTCCCATCTACCTCTTACTCTAACTGTAGCTACAACTAAATAATGATCTGATATATCAGTTGCCCCTCTATAAACATGTACATCCTGGAGCCTACCCATCAACCTTTTATCCACCAATACATAATCTAACAAACTACTTTCATTACGTGCTACATCATACCTTGTATATTTATTTATCCTCTTTTTCATAAAATATGTATTACTTATTACCAAATCTCTTTCTACACATAGCTCAATTAAAGGCTCCCCATTTACATTAACCCCTGGCACCCCAAATTTACCTACTACTCCCTCCATAACATTTTTACCCACTTTAGCATTGAAATCCCCAACCACCATTACTCTCACACTTGATTCAAAACTCCCCATGCATTCACTCAACATTTCCCAAAATCTCTCTCTCTCCTCTTCACTTCTTTCTTCTCCAGGTGCATACACGCTTACTATAACACACTTTTCACATCCAATCTTTATTTTACTCCACATAATCCTTGAATTAATACATTTATAGTCCCTCTTTTCCTGCCATAGCTTATCCTTCAACATTATTGCTACTCCTTCTTTAGCTCTAACTTTATTTGAAACCCCTGACCTAATCCCATTTATTCCTCTCCATTGAAACTCTCCCACCCCCTTCAGTTTCGTTTCACTTAAAGCCAGGACATCCAGCTTCTTCTCATTCATAACATCCACAATCATATCTTTCTTATCATTTGCACAACATCCACGCACATTCAAACTTCCCACTTTGACAATTTTCTTCTTATTCTTTTTAGTAATCTTTACAGGAAAAGGGGTTACTATATATATATATATATATATATATATATATATATATATATATATATATATATATATATATTATATATATATATATATATATATATATATATATATATATATATATATATATATATACACATATATATATGACCTAAACTTAGGTCACACTACACATGCATGTACAAGCATATATATGTATATATACACATCCCTCTGGGTTTTCTTCTATTTTCTTTCTAGTTCTTGTTGTTGTTTATTTCCTCTTATCTCCATGGGGAAGTGGAACAGAATTCTTCCTCCGTAAGCCATGCGTGTTGTAAGAGGCGACTACAATGCCAGGAGCAAGGGGCTAGTAACCCCTTCTCCCGTATAAATTACTAAATTTAAAAAGAGAAACTTTCGTTTTTCTTTTTGGGCCACCCTGCCTTGGTGGGATACGGCCGGTTTGTTGAAAAAAATATATATATATATATGTATATATATATATATATATATATATATTTTTTTTTTTTTTTTTTTCAAGTCGGCCGTCTCCCACCGAGGCAGGGTGACCCAAAAAAAGAAAGAAAATCCCCAAAAAGAAAATACTTTCATCATCATTCAACACTTTCACCACACTCGCACATTATCACTGTTTTTTTCAGAGGTGCTCAGAATACAACGGTTTAGAAGCATATACATATAAAGATACACAACATATAACTCCAAATTTGCCAATATCCCAAACCCCTCCTTTAAAGTGCAAGCATTGTACTTCCCATTTCCAGGACTCAAGTCCGACTATATGAAAATAACCAGTTTCCCTGAATCCCTTCACTAAATATTACCCTGCTCACACTCCAACAGATCGTCAGGTCCCAAGTACCATTCGTCTCCATTCATTTCCTATCAAACACGCTCACGCACACTTGCTGGAAGCCCAAAACCCCCTTTTGCCCACAAAACCCCTTTTACCCCCTCTCTCCAACCCTTTCGAGGATGACCCTACCCCCCCTTTCCTTCCCCTATAGATTTATATGCTTCCATGTCATTCTACTTTGATCCATTCTCTCAAAATGAGCAAACCACCTCAACAACCCCCTTCTCCCCTCTGACTAATACTTTTTTTAAAACTCCACACCTTTTCCTAATTTCCACACTCCGAATTTTCTGCATAATTTTTACACCACACATTGCCCTTAGACAGGACATCTCCACTGCCTCCAACCGTCTCCTCGCTGCTGCATTTACCACCCAAGCTTCACACCCATATAAGAGTGTTGGTACTACTATACTTTCATACATTCCCTTCTTTGCCCCCCATAGATAACGTTTTTTGACTCCAACATATACCTCAACGCACCACTCACCTTTTTTCCCTCTCAATTCTATGATTAACCTTATCCCTCATAAATCCATCCGCCGGAACGTCAACTCCCAAGTATCTGAAAACATTCACTTCTTCCATACTCCCCCCTCCCCAATTTGATATCCAAGTTTTCTTTATCTAAATCATTTGATACCCTCATCACCTTACTCTTTTCTATGTTCACTTTCATCTTTCTACCTTTACACACATTCCCAAACTCATCCACTAACCTTTGCAATTTTTCTTTAGAATCTCCCATAAGCACAGTATCATCAGCAAAAAGTAACTGTGCCAATTCCCATTTTGAATTTGATTCCCCATAATTTAATCCCACCCCTCTCCCAAACACCCCAGCATTTACTTCTTTTACAACCCCATCTATAAATATATTAAACAACCATGGTGACATTACACATCCCTGTCTAAGACCTACTTTTACCGGGAAGTAGTCTCCCTCTCTTCTACACACCCTAACCTGAGCCTCACTATCCTCATAAAAACTCTTTACAGTATTTAGTAACTTACCACCTATTCCATATACTTGCAACATCTGCCACATTGCTCCTCTATCCACTCTATCATATGCCTTTTCTAGATCCATAAATGCAATAGAAACTTCCCTACCTTTATCTAAATACTGTTCACATATATGCTTCAATGTAAACACTTGATCTACACATCCCCTACCCACTCTGAAACCTCCTTGCTCATCCGCAATCCTACATTCTGTCTTACCTCTAATTCTTTCAATTATAACCCTACCATACACTTTTCCTGGTATACTGAGTAAAATTATTCCTCTATAATTTTTACAATCTCTTTTGTCCCCTTTCCCTTTATATAAAGGGACTATACATGCTCTCCGCCAATCCCTAGGTACCTTCCCCTCTTTCATACATTTATTAAACAAAAGTACCAACCACTCCAACACTATATCCCCCCCTGCTTTTAACATTTCTGTCATGATCACATCAGTTCCAGCTGCTTTACCCCCTTTCATTCTACGTAGTGCCTCATGTACCTCCCCCACACTTACATTCTGCTCTTCTTCACTCCTGAAAGATGGTATACCTCCCTGGCCAGTGCATGAAATTACTGCCTCCCTTTCTTCCTCAACATTTAAAAGTTCCTCAAAATATTCTCGCCATCTACCTAATACCTCCCTCTCCCCATCTAGTAACTCCCCTACTCTGTTTTTAACTGACAAATCCATATTTTCCCTAGGCTTTCTTAACTTGTTTAACTCCAAATTTTTTTTATTTTCATTAAAATTTCTTGACAGTGCCTCTCCCACTCTATCATCTGCTCTCCTTTTGCACTCTCTCACCTACCATCTGACTTACGACCTGCTCGACTTACGACCACTCGACTTACGATCGTGTTTTTTATGCCAAATTTCTGGAAAATAAGCAACTATTTGTGTTGTACACAGTGTTTATCCTAAACCTTACAGTATAAAATACAGTACAGTGGACCCCCGGTTTACGATATTATTTCATTCCAGAAGTATGTTCAGGTGCCAGTACTGACCGAATTTGTTCCCATATGGAATATTGTGAATTAGATTAGTCCATTTCAGACCCCCAAACATACACGTACAAATGCACTTACATAAATACACTTACATAATTGGTTGCATTGGGAGGTGATCATAAAGCGGGGGTCCACTGTACTAACAACATAAAAAGTAAAGTAAAACATGAAATACCAAAATAAAACAATAAAATAAAGTCATTACAAAAATGTTTTGTTGATATTCAGTAGTAAAGTTCGACTTACGACCATTTCGACTTACGACCATTTCGACTTACGACCGGTTTCTCGGAACCGAACTCGGTCATAACTCGGATTGTAGGCGTATATATAGTATATATATGTGTGTGTGTACTCTCAAATTTGTCTCAGGCAACCAGTGTTTACCTCTCAGGATCATGCGCACGGTGAACTGCACTGTTTTCCATGGTGGGGTCAAGAGGGCAGTGGGAAACATGCAGTACAAGGCAGCAGCGGCAGAGCTTGACAGTCAAGGTTCACTGGCCAGTGGTCTCAGGTGATCTCAGTGTTCCTTTAACACCCTCATTATCTGACAAGAGATAATACATACCAGTGATAAACATTATGGGTCTGACTGATTGAACCATATCTAGAAAAGATGCTCAAATCTTTAATATACTCACTATTTAACATGCTTAAATATAAAGGTATAAATCAAGCAAATTTCAACTACCTGTGGCTAAACAGCAAAGCACATTCAGTATTTCAACACATACTGACAAGTATACAGTATAATCACATAATTTGTTGATAGCATCCCCATACAAACATTCCATAAATGAGTTACCAATGAGTTAATTTCACAAAGTTTTGAAAACAAGATAAAGGATAGGATGACACTACACTGTCTCCTTATCCCCCGCTCTTGCCAGTCTTGTGTAGTCATACACCCACATGTATGTGTGTGTGCTCATACATGTTAGAGCAATGTTCGAACAAGTAGTTACTATAAACCACGGTACAGTTGGGATTAGAACCCATAGTGACTTGTAAAACTCCAGGCCACTGGGCCAGCTGGCTACAATAAGATTCATCCAACTAGGTATATTTATGCACCATAGGGAGGTTAGCATGGGCTCCACTTGACTGCTTTTGTAGTCACAGTGGTGGCCCATGCTAACCTCCCTGTGACACTTAAATATACCTAGTTGGATGAATCTTATTGTAGCTAGCTGACCCAGTGGCTTATGTACTGGGCTAGAGTTTTACGACCCACTTACCATAGGTTCTAACCCCACCCACACTGTGGTTTGTTTGCAATCATATTATAGTTACTATAATTTGACCATGGCAAGTGCCAAGTAATGAAAATAGGTATCAGACCAAGGAAAACTATGTGAAAAGGAAACATCTAACAGAAGCAAATAAAGAGAGACCTGGGGTTAGTGCTGGCTTTAAGAAATCTTAAAAGAAAAAAAAAACTAATTCCCCAATCAAGCTTAGATTTGTTAAATACCTGGAGAGGGTTTCGGAGATAAACGCCCCTGTGGCCCAGTCTGTGACCAGGCCTCATGTGGATCAGGACCTGATCAACCAGGCTGCTACTGCTGGCCACACGCAACCCGACGTACGAACCACAGCCCGGTTGGTCAGGTACTATCTTTAGGTGCCTGTCCAGTGCCTTCTTGAAGACAGCCAGAGGTCTATTGGTAATCCCCCTTATGTATGTTGGGAGGAAGTTGAACAGTTTTGGACCCCTGACACTTATTATGTTGTCTCTTATTGTGCTTGTGGCACCCCTGATTTTCACTGGGGGATGTTGCATCGTCTGCTGAGTCTTTTGCTTTCATAGGGATTGATTTTCATGTGCAAGTTTGGTACTAATCCCTCAAGGATTTTCCAAATTTATATAATCACGTATCTCTCCCGCCAGCACTCTAGGGAGTACAATGAGCATGGGCATATCATGAGTACAATGAGCATGGACATGTCATTCATCGCCTTTTCGAGGTCATATGGCATCATGGTAATATCAGATAGATTCGAGTCTGCCAAATTCTGCGTCTCTCTCATAAAAAATTCGTTTAGATCTTTGACTCTCAGTCTGGTTAGCGGCTCACTAAAAATCGAGTCATACTGGAACTTGAGTAGTTCACTCATTTCCTTGCTGTCATATGTGTAGAATCCATCTCATTTAAGTAGGTGCCTAATCCTGGATGTTGTTCTCAACTTTGATTTGGCATAAGAAAAGAAATATTTTAGTTTTCTTTCAATTTCATTTATGGTTTTTAGTTCTTCCCACATTTCTTGACTCTTGTAAGATTCCTTTAGCTTTAGTTCGATTTTTGCTATTCACCAAAAATTTCCTTAGCTGAGCAAATCAGTTCAAGACAACTTTTGCTCTACAGTTAAAACAAGATATATGTATCCATTTTTTAACATACCGGTCCTCACCCACAGAGGTAGGGTGACAACAACAACAAAAAGAGGGAAACATTCACCATCATTCATTTGATTGCTATTTCACTGGCTGAAATTTACTGAATAATGTTGAATGTGCTTATATTTTTTCCTGAGTCAGCCTGATGGAAAAACTAGTGCTCAGTTTTCTCTCAGTTTTGAAGAACTTTCTCCTAAGGAAGCCAAGAAATGTGCTTTATTTTTGTCAAAGAACTAGCATGTGACACACAGCACCTGATCAACTACTGTTCCTGCTAAGTGAACAGGGAGAGTGGTTTTAAGGCGACTTGCTCATAGGTCTCGTCTCACTCAGGATTTGAACCTGGATCCTTTCACTTGTAAGCCAAGCACTATACTGAACTATAAAAACTATGTACAGAGGCTGTCAGACAGAATGCATAATAGAAACACAGGAAGTAGTAGTAAAATAATTTACAACAGATACAAACAAATAAAGAGAATCACAGAAGGCACCACAAATTCTATTTCCATGAGATATTAAGAAGAATAAATGTTACAATTCCATGACTGGAACAATTCAAAACTAACTCACAAATTAGAGATGAAACTTCAGGCGACTCTTCGATGCATCCTTGACCATTATCAAGTTACTGAAGGGAACTGTTGACAGAGACAAAAAAAATTATTATTACACGTAACAGCTGTACCGGAAAGATAAAAGCACGTCAAAGGACAACAGGAAACTGGTAAGATCACAAAATATACAAGATGGTTATAAAGGAGGGATGGTGGAATTTGCACCCACAATATATGGTCCAAATTTGTACATGTTACTACAAAGCCAACCTTGCATGGTCCCAATAAGTGTGTCAAGGGAAAGTCGTAACCCCAAATCCACATCTGATCTCATTGAAAATACAACTTTTCCAAGAAAAGTGTGTGTGTTTGTAGTACACAGATGATAAAGTTTTTTATCATGATAAAACACATGTATTACATAATTTTTATACTGTATTATTATAATTATCAAAGAGATAGTATCACACACAAACTACTACTAGTCAAGCACAAGGGGCCAAATAAATGATCTGACTATCTATTTAGCAATCCCCAAAAATTATTGTTCAATTTAATACCCTCAGAATATAATTGCAATAATATAGAAATATTCCTTTTCAAGATACTGGATTTAACACAACAGTGTTAAATTTTTTATATACAAGACTTCACTATTATATAATGTATGACCAAACAGAGTAAGCTGGGTATTAGTCATCATGTACTTGTCAAAAGGAATGGTGTATATATATGTATATATTGCTTACTCTTATCATGAGACTGATGATAGCTGACTCAATGTAGATAACAGATCACCCTTAACTCCTGGAAGATAAGCACTAGGGTAAAGTACAAGCCATGAAACGTGTGTCACTGCTTCATTAATGAAGAACTATCTTCATCATCCAGTTATTTAATCAAATGAATATCAGAGAGAGCAAAGAGCAGATACTGTATCTGTATCATTAACACTAGGTCAAGCCTCTGAGAATATTTCACTGTAAAACCCAAACTAATTACACTTCACACACTGACCAAATAAAGTTTGCAGGTAAAAAGAAAGTAAAACTTTTCTTTATTAACACAACAGCTGTTTCCCACCAAGGCAAAGTGACCCAAAAGAAGTAATACTGTGAGAATAGACTAACCTGAACTCTCTTAAAACAGTGACATGCACTGGACATGGATAGGTCAGTGGATGGCACTGGCTAACAATAAGCACATTCCTGGATCATTACACATCATGGATTATATAACCATTCCCCTTCATTAAGAATACACATTTATACTCTATTTAGTGAACTATGGATTACACTGCACTTGACTTATTTATTATCAATATTAAACAAACTGTTATCATTAGTATAGATAAAATGGTGTGAAAAACAAAACACCGTTAAAATATTTAGTAATTTTAATTTGATAGCCTGTTCATTGATGCTGTATTCCACTACCTGATTAAGTAATCTCTTACTTAATCAGCAGAGTACTCTACTCAGTCATGTCCAATCTACATTTACAGGTCATTGGTGGGCATATCTGATATTCCCATCAACAATAAAGTACGTTTTTTTTCATAAATGCATCTTTTACTAGTGAGGTTACATTAATTCTATATAGATCAAAGCTACAGGCATCATGGCAGGGTGAGCAGTCAACTGCTTCTAATACACATGAGTAAACAGCATTAAAGAACCTGAACTTTCCCCTTTTTCCCTGCACTTAAATACCTGAAGTGCTTTATTATATACTGTATTAATGACAATCAATGCAAAATTTGTCAGGATCATACAGTACCACATGACAGAGGTGAAAGAGATAGCTATAAAAAAAAAAAAAAAAAAAAAAAAAAGGGAGGCAGAGAGAGCAACCAGTGCTGTAAGAGATTGAAGACAGAGTGTCTGCAATAAGGATGGAACCATAAGAGAGGACTCTGTATTACAAGAGCAGCAGCAGTGGCAGCAGCAGCAGCTGAGCTAATGTAATCTATATTTAGAGTTTGTATTGGTCTTTAATAACTAATTTTTTTATTGGCAACTCCTGTGACTTGCAAGATAAAATGAAATCTTTATTACCAAACACATGCTCTGGATATTAGCTATCTTACGAAGTAGTGCTGTTAGAATATAGGAACCTAAAAACAAGAGGTACACTGTTCCGGGCCTTGTGGACCATGTGCAGTAGGTCCAACTCACACACTGATACCACTCACATTTACACACATTTGTAACCTGCTTTTAAAAGTAAATAAGTATTTACCAATCTTTACGGTCCTTGCCAGTTAGTGCCACGTATCTACAACTCTAGTGACAGATAGGTGCTTTCCAATATGCCTTGTAAATCTGAATTAGCCATACTTGAATTCTTTGCTGCAGTACCATATATTTAATTTGCAGTAAGCTGAACTTGTAATGGTTACCAGTACATAACTGTTGTAATACCTTAGTAAATAGTAGGCCCAAATAAAATACTTAATAAAATAAAAAATAAGTTTTTTTTTTTATTATTGGCGATATCCTATGTTAAATCATAATTGCAAGTAATGTTAATATATCTTTATTATCACTGTAACGTTTTTAATATATTCATGGGGAGGCACTAATCCTGTATAGGTCATACAGTACCTTGCTATTACAACATGTCACTTTTTAACTCTTGTTGACTAGCTCAGTTAGTAGCCACCTCAGCTCGCACAGAGGGGCCAGGGTTCGGTCCCCAGTATGGGCTGAAGAGTAAGGCATGCTTCCTTACACCTGCTGCCCTTGTTCACCTTGCAGTAAATACCTAACTGAGAATTAGCCAAAGGGTGTGGGTTGCATCCTGGGAAAAAGAACTAGAGGGCCCCAAGGGATGTGGTAGGCAACACATTCACCTCCGACACTGAGTGTCCGTGGTTCGATCCCCGGAAAGGGTGGAAACATTGGGCGTGTTTCCTTATACCTATTGTCCTGTTCACCTAGCAAGCAAGTAGGTACCTGGGTGTTCGCTAACTGATGTGGGTCACATCCTGGAGGACAAGATTAAGGACCATAATGGAAATAAGACAGACAGTCCTCAATGATGCACTGACTTTCTTGGGTCATCCTGGGTGGCTAACCCTCCGGGGTTAAAAATCCAAACAAAATCTTATCTCTAACTTTACTGGGTTATACTGGGTTACTAACTCTCCAGAAAATAAAAAATAAATAAATTACACACACACACATACACAACCACATGAACACACACACTCATACATGCATGTATGTACATTTGTAACATTTGTATGTACATATACTGTTCCATAGTGGGTGGAACACCTCAAATGATGTGTAAGAAATATCTTATTGTGCAGGAACCTTTATACCTTTGATGTACCTTTGACAGATTTCAAGTTTTCCAACTCCAGCAGGCTGTTCCTAGGCCAGGCTAACCCAGTCAACCAGGCTGTTGCTGCTGGCAGCCTGCTGGTCCACACATTCCAAGTGATTCAATATGTGTAAGTCGCCAGAGTACGAATGTATTTGAAGTCATGGGAAACAGATAATAAACAAACCTTTTATTTACTTGTACAGTATTAAAAAAAATGTAGTTTACGTGTAATATAATAATGTTAAGCACAAAAGCCACTAGCATGCATGTGCATTTCTGGAAGTGCTAAACCCGTACGGGTTGCACAGTGCCTGGCTACTGGAAGGGCATTTAGGTTCCATATAAGGAGGATAGGTGCCAGCTCCTTGGATCAAGAGCCCCTCGCCGGCACCTCCCTCGAGGGGCCGAATACATAAAAGTCCTATGGGGAAAAAAAAAGACCACAGGGAAATAAGAGGCTTATATGACGTCCCTATAGCTCAGATTAACAGCTATACCGAGAAACAAAGCTATAATATTAAATTAAATGAGCTGCGAGGCAGTGTATCAATATTATGGTCAATGTTAGAAGTGTGTAATGCAAGACAGAGCCACCACTCCGGGGGATTACTACCCATTATATCCCTCTTCCCCTCAACACAAGCCACTATCTCTAGCAGAGACTGAAGCTTAGAGTCTTACCTGACCTTAGACACAACGGGGAGAAGCAGGGAGAGAGATAAAGGGGAGATAATAGCCATAAATGAGCGTGGAGGCAGTGGGTGCCAGCAGTGTAAACATCACCTCAATGTTTTCAGCTCACACAGCATCTGATAGATATCTACTCTCCATTTATCTCTTATTTATCCTCTTTATCATCTCTACCTCAGTCTCTAGCTTCGTTGTCTCGATCTCGGGGAGGTTTTCTTTTATTCTTCCAACCAGCATTACCTTAGGTTTGACATTATGGTGATAAATTATTTACAGGTTACTGAGTCAACGCGAGCCACCAGCGGGAGATTTAAATAATATTAAGAAAAGGTGTTTAGGTACTCTAATGCACATTACCCAAATTTACAGGTAATTTTACAAGCAATGGTATAAATTTGTACAGTGGTACTGAGGGGATATAGATACTACAGGCACACACACAGTATATTATACATAAGATTAGATTTTGCCACCGAAGTGGCTAGTTTATTGTGCACCCCATATCCATCCTGTGGACGGTAGCGCGAGAGCATATGGATACACAAAAGGCCTAGGAACTAGGCCCCAAAGGGTTAACAGGAATACATATGGATTTATATCTACATATCTATAGTTCACTTATCTGTTACAAGCAAATTTAGGAAATTTGCTTAGTATATCTGGTATCTTATTTTCATTAATAAGATATCTTGACATGTCACATAGGTTATTATACTGTCTGTCTCTGTATTCCTCAATAAGTGGAACAATTAAGCACATAGTGTTCAAGTGAGTGACCATATGCCTGATCACATAATTTACATTTAGTTTTGATCATCATCTGTGTGTCTCCCAAACTGCCAGAAGTAACTTTGTAACCAAGCCTAAGCCTGGCCACTACAACATCAGTCAGTCTGTCCACATTGCAAGTTGCTCCATAAACATACTTATCTACGTTCATGTTATCATAGTGGGTTATAGATCTACTCAGGCTTCTAACTGCATTCCTATAACAACATTTTCATTATTTATTCTCTCCTAATTTTATTCTAAGCTAGACCATTTAACCCAAAGTTTATTCCCCAAATTCCCCTTCCGATACTCGATCACGTCAAAAAATTTAGAGAAGTAAAAATTTTTGCAAAAAGGCTGGTTCCAGAGCTCGGGGGAAAATGTCCTACGAAGAAAGATTGGGGGAAATGGACTGACGACACTAAAGGACAGGGGGTTAGGGGGCTTCATAACGACATACAAAATACTGCGTGGAATAGATAAGGGGAAAAGAACAGGATGTTCCAGAGGGGGGGCACAGAAAAGGGGTCACAATTGGAAGCTAAAGACTCAGATGATCACGGGGAGTTAGGAAGTACTTCTTTCGTCCAGATCGTCGGAAGGGGTAGCCTGAAAGTGTTGTGTGGAGGCGGGAACCCAAAATATTTTAAAGACAGGTAGGACAAGCTCAAAAGAAGAGGGACCTAGTGCGATCAGTAAGAGGGGGGGCCCGGAGTGGTCTCGCCCCCTGCAACCACAATTGGGTTTTAGTACAGTAGGAAGGCCTCGGACCTTATTTGCAAAGTTATTTGGGGGAAATTTTTAATAGTCTTTTTATGACTCAAGTAAGTAAACAAGAAGAAAGGAAGAAAGTTTTTTTCGGTACAGACCATAATACAATTATTATCTACGTAAATTTACCCAGGATAACCCCCAAAAAAAAAGTGTTTGCGCTTATTTCTTTGGCCCCTTTGAAATATATTTATCATTAAACTTAAAATTAAAATTGTTAATAATTCAACTGTGTGAAAACCCTTACAATAAAAAAAGGTACAATAGGAACTGTTTGCAAAGTACTATATAACAAACGCTCAAAAGAGCGCCTTACTAAAAAATCAATGTCTAAATATCTTAAATCATGAAAAAGTTCCCAACAAAAAAATCATGACTTGTTCGAATTACTGATGCTAAGTTTCCTTTCATTATCTATAGAGTTGGAAATGAACCATGACCTTCACTTATTTTTTCACCTGGCACAGGTGCTGCCCCGCCTGCTGCGGGTCACCTCACCCATGTGAGTATTTGAGGCATCATACTACACGTTATTACAAATAGTGATTTTTAATAAATACATTACTCTACTACTCAAGGACCCCAAGGGGAAATCAAGGCCCCCCCAATGAAAAAAAAGGGACCAGGGGGAAAACTGGACTCAAAATGGAAATCAGTTACTTTGACTTGTTTGGGTTATTTGGGAAAGTACACTAGCGCTATTTTAATAATTTATGAACTGTTTTATAGTACGTGAATAAACTTACTTAAAAAACAGTTCAGTTTGATGGACGGAAGCTGACGTGCCGTGCATGCCCCGGTTTCAATATGCTTTTCACGCATTTATGAGGGGAGTGCTAAACCCTTGGGTTTTCTACACCCCGGGGAATGGCAGCGATCAGGCTCGACCCAAAGGAAAAGAAAGATCATTTCCCAATTTTTTGGATGAAGAGCCCCTCCGGGATCAGGGAACCTCCCGGGAAGGGTTCAGTGAGCCTTCACTGGGCAAAACAACCATTCAGTTAATGCAGTGGGTAAAAGATAAATAAGATAAGATTTCGTTGGGTTTTTTAACCCGGGGGGTTTTCCCCCAGGAAACCCCAAAGAAAGTCAGTGCGTCTCGAGGACTGTCAAAATTATTTCCATTGTGGCCTTAATCTTGTCCCCCAGGATGCCCCCACACCAGTCGACTAACCCCCGGCCCTATTTGTGCTGGGTGAACGGGACAACAGGTGAAAGGGGAAACGTGAAAAGTTTCCACCCGCCGGGGAATCGAACCCGGCCCCCCTGTGTGAACGGGGCTTTAGCCACCGGCCACCGGGTATACCTAAGATACCGGAGAGGGTTCGGGGGCAACCCCCCTGCGGCTCGGTCTGAGCCCAGGCCGTGGTGGATCAGGGTTTACAACCGGGCGGGTTGGTAAAGGGGACCCAAACAACAACCTAAATTGCGGAAGAGATTGCTATGGGGTTAAAGGGTCCCTCAAAAAGAAAATATGCTTGATTCGGTGAGGGGGCTATTGATTAAGGGAAAATGGACTTATCCGGCCCTGAATCACTCCCTTTCGCCCCTATATAAACCCACATTTAAAAAACGTTGAAAATAATAAAATGTGCGCCCCAAGGGCTCATAAAAACAATAATTTGTAGGTTTTCAAACGGGTGCTGCACAGTCTACTGTTAAAATCTGCATACATTATATATAAAAAAATTTTGTAAATGTTAAAATTATATAAAGGGCCCCTAATAAAACGAAATAAAAATTTTTCATACTTTTTTCAAATTTAAAATTTCAAAATTTCCCCTCCACTGTAAACTGTAATGATTCATTTCACGGGGGGATCTTTGTAAATATTTATAAATGTCTGTAAATTTTTTTAATTTTCTTAAATTTAAAAGGGTTTTATTTTAAAAGGAAAAATTCGTACTCATGTGGAAAAAGTGCTCGGTCACAACCGAAAGGCCCGGGGTTAATCCAGGGCAAGCATCGATTATATTGAGGGGTGTCCTAAACCCCTGCTGCCCCTGTGCCCAGCAGTAAAAGGTTTCATAGGAGCTAGTCACCTGGGGGGCTTATATGAGGACTCCACTAGAAGAAAAGACAATTTTTGGGCCCCCCCCCTTGGCCCAAAATGAAAAAAAAGCCTGAGTTTTTTTTTTGATTTATCCTAGTAATTTACACACCATTACTATGCAAGACAAATGTAGTCACCCAAAAAACTTTGAACTGAATGAAAAAAAACTTACTTGGGTTATTCTGGGTTGCTAATCCTCCGGGGTTAAAAATCAGAAAAAAATATACTTTTTATAGATTCCATGGAAATAAGTCATAAGCTTTAAAGCAATTCCAAAATTTTTTAAAAAAACCCTAGACGTCCCCAACCCAGGAGGATGACATAGAAAAAATCCCACCTTACATTACTACCCAAAGTTGGGCCTTTGGCCCGGTAGGTAACACTCCCACCTCCACACAGTGTCCGTAGTTCAAAATTTAAAATTTAAAGTTTTTTCTCTATAAAAAATTACAATGTTGAATTTACAGAATTGGTTTTGTTTTGGTTTTTCTGTAGTTAAATAATGATTAAGAGTGTACCACTAGAAACCCCAGCAGGCTAGGCATTTCGGGCAATTTTTTTAATTCTTTATTTTAAAAAATTTTCAAATTAGAGGTAATTGGTATTTGGGTAAGTGATAAAAAATAGTTTGTGGTTTAGCAAGGGGAAGCTTTTGTTTTGGCACGTACATGTTTCAGTATTGGAGTATCAAGGATTATTTTTTTAAGATTGAGATTAAATTTCTGTTTTGGTCAAATGGGTGAGTGAGTGAAGTGTGAACCCCCGGTGGTATTTGTGAGTTAGTTGATGGGGGGTTCAGGGAGATAAGAGTTTTCTAATGGGTTTTTTTAAGGTGATGAAAAAGGGCTGCATTCTGAGTTCTCGGTAGGGTGTTCCGATTTTAGGGCCTTTGACATACACTAATTTTTTAAAGGTCTAGTCGGACACGGGAAGCGTAGAGATTTTGTGCTGTGTTTTGCCGTGGGGTTTTGTCAAACTTCAAGAAAGCGTTTTAGGTCAAGGTTGATTTGGGTTTAAAGGGTTTTGTAGATGTAGTTTCACGTAAAAAAAGTTGGATGTTGAAGGAGTAAGTTTAGATCTAGAAAAGGGGGGGGGGGGTGTTTTCCGGGATGGATTTAGGATTATTCTTTCTCAGCTTTTTTTTGGGTTATTATTTGGGTTTAGGTGTGTTGCGCAGTTTATTCCCCAAGCACAAATAGCATGGTGAGGATGGGTAAATAAGTGAGTGGTCAGTGTGAGAAGGGGGATTTTGCGGCACGTAGTATCGTATCTTGGGAGGGGTCCCCAACCGTTTTGGATACTTTTTTTGGTTATGTGTTTGGGTATGGGGGGTGAAATTCAGGTTGTTGTCAAGGGATAGGCTGGAATTTGCCCTCATTATCGATCCACCAAGGGGGGAAACATTGGAGTTTCCTTTAACCCGTTGTCACTTCACCTAGAAAGTAAGTACCTGGGTGTCAGTTGACTGGTGTGGGTCGCATCCTGGGGAACAAGATTGAAGGAACCATGATGGAAATATGACAGACAGTCCCTTGATGACGGTGTTAAAAATCAGAGCAAAACCTATGGATTACATTCAGGGTCATTAATGCCATCCATAACATGTTCACCACCAATCAAGAATACTTTATTCCCCATATTGGATATATAAATTGAAAGAAATACACTTTTGGTAAAAGAGTTATCCGTGACACCCGTCGCTGGAGACGGCAGTGTAGTACATAGCAAGTCAAATGTACGTAATGAGCTACATATATGCATGTCCACAATATTTGTGTTCTCAGAACAGATAAAAAGCTATGCTTTGTACGAAAACTTTTGGGAAACTTTTGAATAAACTTAACTTTTCGTTCCTTGTGTTAAATTATTCTAAATTCGGCGCGTTAACCGTGCTGATTTTAAAATGGATAGTATGTGCAAAACACGGACGTTTTCTTTGTAAAGCTTTTATAAAAATAAGCAATAAATTTTTAAATTTGGGAAAAACTTTAAAAATATAGATAAAAATAATAATAATAATAAAAAAATAAAATAAAAATAATAATAAAAAATACAGACCAGTTGACATTATTGGCATAAGATAAAATAAGAGATAAGATAAATTTTTGTTTGGATTTTTTAACCCCGGGGGGTTAGCCACCCCGGGTAAACCCCAAGAAAGTCGTGCGTCCGAGGAGTCTAACTTATTTCCATTGGGTCCCTTTAAACTTGTCCCCCAGGATCGACCCCACCGCGACTAACACCCGGTACCATTTGCTGGGTAGGGAACAGGTTAAGGAACGTGTCGTATTTCCCCCCCCCGGGAATCGAACCCGGGCCCCGTGTGTGAAGCGGGAGCTTTACCACCAGGCCACCCCGGGGCCCCCATGCCCAACCCTTTTAGGGAGGGATCGATCCAGTAAAACCCCTTTTAGGGGAGGGGAGTGCCGACCCGACTTCAGCTCACAAACTGTCATTCCCATTACCCCCTTGGGGTGGGGATGACAGAACGAGAGGCCTACTTGTGACAGGCCTGGGACAGTTGGGCCGACGATGAGGGGTATGTGCCCCTCCCCTGGGAGCTTTGTCCAAACACTCCCAAAGGGGAGCCAAGGGGGGGCCCCATTGGAAAAGGCCCGGGCCGGAGAATACCGCTAATCTTTATAATAATAATAAAATTTAGGGTAGGGTCGATTACCATGCCTAACCCTTCTAGGGGGGGTAGGTTTCCGAGCCGAGCCTTTTTTGCTCATAAGACTGTCATTCCCGTTAGCCCCCTTGGGGCGGGGATGGCAGACCAGAGAGGCCTAGCTTGTGGCTAGGCCTGGGGACAGTTGGTCCCAAAGATGAGGAGGTACTTGTGCCTCCTCCCATGGGAGACTTAGGTCTCAGACACTCCCTAAAGAGGGAGCCAAGGCCGGGCCACCACTTGGAAAAGGCCCGGGCCGGGAGAATTCCGGCTAATCTTTAATAATAATAATAATAATTCTAGGGTAGGGGATCGACACCATGCCTAACCCTTCTAGGGTAGGGTAGGTGCCTGAGCCCGAGCCTTTAGCTCATAAGACTGTCATTCCCATTTGCCCCCTTGTGGCGGGGATGGCAGACCAGAGAGGCCTAGCTTGTGGCTAGGCCTGGGGACAGTTGGTCCCAAAGATGAGGAGGTACTTGTGCCTCCTCCCATGGGAGACTTAGGTCTCAGACACTCCCTAAAGAGGGAGCCAAGGCCGGGCCACCACTTGGAAAAGGCCCGGGCCGGGAGAATACCGGCTAATCTTTAATAATAATAATAAATATATAATTAATATAAATCCTAATATTTAAAGGGGTGGACGGGTAAGCCAGTGAAAGGCCTTGGTCAGATGACCAAAAGCTCCAGCTATGGGTAATCATATAACTAAGACCAGCGTCAGGAAACACTTGTCCTGTTTCCTGACAAACCTTACCTAACCTATCACTGGCATACCATATAGAAAATCCATAGTTATGCACTGTATTGTTTGCAACCTATGCTAATCTTGTTTCCTCAGGATGCCACCCGTACCGGTACTTAATAACTACTAGGTGAAAAGCGGCAGCAGTTGTAAGGAAACATGCCCAAAGTTTCACCCGTGCCGGGAAGCAATCCCCAGTCCCTCAGTGTGGGAAC